>JAQLOL010014763.1:0-10423 GCA_029783665.1 Naso thynnoides
ATAAGTTCATCAGGAAGGTGTGTGTTTGAACTGGCCAATCAGAGCAGAGTAAGCCTGTAGAGGCGGGGCAGGAGCTAAAACAGTGCGTCTCAGACAGAAGCAAAAATCCAGGAAAAAAACAGGGCTGCTGCAGTCGCCTGTGTGAGAAAACAGACGAGTTTTTTGAGCATCAAAGCATGTAAACCTGCTCTAGTAGTAACCAAGAATAAAATGTGAACCCATGAAATGAGCATAATGTGGCCTCTTTAAAGTGACAACATGCAAATAGGCCTGCTGCTGTCCCATTTTTTGATGAACTGACTATGGAAGAGCAGTCCTACATGCCAATGTTTCTAACACATCACTGTGTAAGTCCTTCATCCTTTGCTGGACACGTGGCATAAATTAAGAGTATACCCACTTCTCCAGGCACCACTACACCACTGGTCCGACCCTAGACCCTCATTGCTGTTCACCTGTTTGTATGTCTGTCCAAGTGAGAATGTCTGCTGTGAGCAGACAGTTGCAGGACGGTTGGAGCTGATACTGAGTATGAGGTGGTCTCTAACACACAAAACCCGCTCTGTGTTTCTTTCAGGCTAAAATCTTGAACAAAAACTGATGATGCATTCAGAATTCAGAGCTGATGACGCATTACAGTAAATGGGTGTAATTTGCTCAACCTATCAGACAGTTCGACTTGTTTTAACACTTGCCTTTACCCAAGTAGTCAATCTATCACCATTACTAATTATTATTGATCAAAAATGGAATTATTTTAATATTTTTTGATAGTACCAACAGCTAACCCTACAATATGTTCACATTAGAGAGGGAACTTGGTTAATAAAATTATATTGTTTGATTCTGTCTTTCAGTTCTAGCATTAATAAACTGCTTTTGGGGAAGACATGTAGATATTGGGGTGCCCAGTGGCTCAGTGGGTAGAGCAGGCGCACCACACACAGAGGCTGCGTCCTCGCCGCAGTCGCCACAAGTTCGATTCCACCTTGTGGCCCTTTACTGCGTGTCATTTCCCCTCTCCCTCTCCTCTGTGTCCTGTCCATTCTTCGGCTGTCCCATCAAAAAATAAAAAGGCACAAAAGCCCCAAAAATATCTTTGAAAAAAAACAAGATATTTAAATATATATTGTGCATGGAGATGTAACCAAACAATAGTGCGATTCAATTTTCTGCCCATATCACTCAGTCCTAATTAATGCTGTTTGTGGTCTTTGGCCTGCAGAATGAAGCGTACCCCTTCTGAGAGGCTGCAAGACGAGGTGGACAGAGAGCTGCTGAAGGAGAAGGAGGATATTGAGAGAGTGTCCTCCACACTGCAGCGTGTGATAGAGCAGATAACTGAGCAGATACGGTGAGCAGGCTGGACTAGGTTTGGTTTAGTACATTCTATAAATCGAAGGTATGCAGGATTTTTGGACTTTCTGGTGCATGTCTTTAAACTTGAAGGGAAAATCACATCCCTGCATGCAGGTCAGGAGGAACATGTTTTGTATTCCAGACTGAACCGATCTGTAAAGTACCACCTGGAGCAGGATCTGAAGGGGAAATATGAGGCCGAGTGCGTCGACAGCTCCTGTGCAGTAATGACCACTCATTCCATCAACAGTCTGCAGAACGCTGAAAATGCTAAAACTGTCCTGCACAGGTGAAATATTGCATTTTTTTGTTTTTTCCGTAAAGATGTGTCAGTAAAAAGATAGTTTTAAGACCTTCTGATATTCATAATTTTTGAATGATTTATTGCCAGAGTCTGCTCTACTTTTTAAGATTTCTAGACCTGGGATGTCATGAAATGTACAATTTCTAGATAAGTTTCTCAACACCTTCCTCTCTCAGCTTGGCTGTGACTCCAAAGCAGTGGGAGAACATCTCAGACACCAACATGGCCAAAGCGGAGCAGCAGAAGACCAACTCTCTGTCCCTGAAGGCCCTGGTGGAGTCTCTCCTGCAGCAGACAGCTGCTGACATGCGGGAGCAGCTCCAGGCCACAGCAGCAGCCTTTCAGCTCAATGTCCAGCAGATCAAGTCTGCCAAGAGCCAGATGGAAGATCAGCTGGAGAAGGTAAAGCGGACGAGTGAGATCTGTATATTTGGCAGTGACATGGGGAAACAATGTGAAACAGTGGGAGGCTGATTGTATAATAAATGTGAGGAAGCAAAGACTTGATTTACATCAGGTTTTATTAACATTTGTGCATGAGTTGGCCAGTAATGATCTGATCTAATGTGTCCAAGATGAGGTGTGGCCACTTTTAACTGCGACCAGGCTGAAAATTAGCGCGGCGGTCAATTGTGTGTGTGAAGGTGTGTGTTTGTGTTTGTGCTCCTGCTAGTTGGCCTAAAGGGGGCGTGGCAATAGGAGTGGCCTTTTGCAAAAAGGTGCGTAACTTCCAAATGGATTCACAGACTTGCACGAGATTTAGTGTAAAGGTTGGTCATAAGTCAAAGGACGGCTGACTGATTGTTCACACCAACTGGTAAAAAGGGATGTGGCAGTGGGAGTGGCCTGTAAGAAAAAGATCCCTAACTTCTAAATAAATTCGTGTAACATGGCGAAACTTTGTAGACCTCGACCTGACGAAGATCCTGCCATGGATCGAAACGTTGTCTGTACCTCATAAAGGAGTCTTTATTTTGTACCTCGGTGTGCAGGTCCTGCCTCTACGCTGAGGAACTTTGTAGAAACACACATGCACTTCATTGGTCTTGACTTGCCCCGCCCCTACACATCAGCCCCGCCCATTTCCATAAGTCACCCGCCCTGTCATAGACTGTAGACACTTATGGGGAGGCATCATCGCAGACAGACATTTAACATTCAGACAAGTAACAATACACTTTAATATACTTAGCACAATTAAACTACTTTTTACATCTGTGTCAAAGGAACAGTCCAACAAAATATGACAATAAAAAGTCAAAAACATAAAAATGTATTTATGATGCGTCTAACATGTGATAACATGTGATGCCTGAGACGACTGCAACATTTTTAGCTGCTAGTTGCAGCTATTCTATATGTTGCCCTCGTTCAGATTCAAGATTTAAGAGTTTCTTGTCACATTAGTGGTTCAGACCTTGCAATGACATTCTTACTAGTTTACCATTCATATTTAATATGTATGAAACTGTTTTGTGCTAATATCATTTGTCTACTATTTTAGTGAAAACACTGACTGACGCTCTGCATCCTGTAGATTCTGTCTGAGTTTACAAACCAGAAGAGGAACAGAGAGGATCTCCTGGCGGCCATCACGGAGAATGAAAGTGTCCTGAGTGTGCTCCAGCAACAACTGGCTCTCCGTCGCCAGAGGCCCGCTAAAGAACAATGCCTCGATCCAGCACAGTCCCAACTCCTCACTGAGGTCCAGAGGCTCACCGCTCGCATCAACAAGTAAGGCCAGGACACACTCACCTCTGGTGTGAAGGCCCATGGCAGCGAATGAGTTACAGTGATGTAACAGCGTGTGGACACAGATGCAACAGCTGGTTGTTTACAAAGACTGTAAGCAGGAACTGGAAAGAATGCAAACATTTTGATAATTGTAATTCTTATTTTATAAATTGAGGTAACGGTATGAGTGCATGAGAGTATGTTCTACAGCATGATGAAGGTTTTCTGATATGAGCAATAGAGAACTTTGTCATTACAATGTACAAAAAATACCTTCCATGTTGTTACTAACCGGAGGGATTGCACAGATGCGTGATTAGAAGAAAGAACGATTTGCTGTTTTCTACCATTGCTCGTCCCATATTGGCTCATTTTTTGTTTTCGACATGCATCTGTTCAGCATGATGTGGCTTCTCTTCATCTCTGTGCTCAGACTGCATGAGGCCGTGGCTCAGTCAGAGGTGGAGAAGAGGGCTCTGGTTAGCTGCCAGCTGGAGCTGCAGGAAAACATCGAGAACAAGACCAACTGCCTCTTCATCGACGAGGTCACCTGCGCCCAGCTCAGGGAGCCCATCGTCATACGTAACTTCTGAGCCGTCAGCAACAGGACGGATGCACGAAGGCCGAGACTGATTTTAAAATGCAGTAAAGAAAATGTATGTGCATCTGTTTCTCTTTCACATGATCTAAGCATGGTTCCAAATAGTGTTTTTGTTTTTCAGTTTATTCTAAGAAGAGCTATGAGATGTTTTTGTGCTTTCTGACGGGGTGTCAGTGATGGCTGACATCTAACCATCACTCCTGGATGCCCCTGAATCACATTTTATTAAAAATGAGCTGTGACAGAATTGATCCTTTTTTAAAAAATCTGTGTTGTTTCATTTATGAATAAATCTACTTAATGTAAAATGAAGGGTGATTGATAAGTTTTTGGCCCAAGGTAGAAGGAGGTGAGTTATGCAACTATCACTGTATTCGGTGCAGTTCTACTCTTTGATCAATTATGTAGAAAGTTTAAAGGTGTAAACTCTGCAAGGAACTTTAAGTTTGCCTTGATTGCAGCGCTACGTGTGGACAAAAGTGGTACTGCACACTGTCATAAAGATCTTGTCCAGCATGTTTCTAGTTTGTCTGCTGAATTATCAATATAATGTTGCGTGATGTATTAAGACTACCCCGATCGAACACAGTTACTTGAATTTCAATTCTGCTTTTACATTTTCACTGAACTATGAGGAATATAGCAATATATCGCAATATGCATCATACTGCGATGTATCATTATATAATTGTTTCATGAAATGCTTGCCAATACCCATCTCTGCTTCATAACCAGCTAAAAGTTCCTCGTAAGGACATTAATAACCTCTGTGTTTCTTAGGCTTTGGTGATATCCAAAATGTAAAATCACATACTGTCCTGCCCAAATATCGCAGCAGACAATATTATCTCCATGTGGTGGGGTTATGAATAACTAACCGATTGAGAGGTTGAGGTAAATAAAATAGAAGGTAGATAAAACAGACTAAACACAGTTCAAAGAAATTTATAAATACTTTTTGGAGGTACCTTAGGGGTGTTTTGCCTTAAAGGGATAGTTCAGCATTTTTGAAAATTCACCCATCGTCATGATCCCCATAGTCATAGCAATAGGCGCGTTACCTTTTTTTGTCCATACAAGCTATTTCCAGGTCAGCGGAGCAGAGCCGCGAGCTGCTCAGCTACTGCTACGCGGCTAATGGTATTTTTTTGGTTTCCCTCATCAAACTCAGCAAATACACAATCCAGCAACTCCCAAACGCTGTGGTGGACGTGCAATAGATGTCACATGTACAGAACACAACAACAAAACAATCACAATGTAGTTCCTACATCTTGGATTATGAGAGTTTATGGATCCAGAAGGAAGTGGAGTCCAGGAGTCCAGGATATGTAATCTATTGATCAAGAAGGTAGTGCAGACCATAGATCCAGAGTCACAGTCTATGAATCAAGACAGTCTCGGGTACTCCGAACGAGGATCCCAAGTCACAAAATCTCCCACTGGCAAAAAAGACATTTTGCGTGGCTTCCAGAGAGTCATTTGATGAATTAAACCACTGCTACTAGTTCCTTTAGAGTCTTGCCTCTTTTTTTAAGTACTGCAATGTAACTGGGATGTATTATGCTAGTATAAAGGCCATAAATGGGTATGTTGCTTAGAGGCAACATCATACCATAGAGGGTAAACATATCGGCCCAAGCCTAGTGTATTTCTGCCTGGAGTAATTAAAGCTCAGGTGAGCACTCAGAAAAGAGACAATCATTACTTTTGCAGTCATAAACAACCTCTGTGCCAAGGGCTCAGCCACGGAGGCTCACACAGACATGCAGACAGCACCAAGGAAGGATGTCCCTTGTTACAGCATGGCAAAGAGGAGGAATGCTACAGGACGAATGCCATGAAGGTCGATGTTCATTCTCTCAGACAGTGCTGACTTGCAAAAATGATAAACTACCAACTTGCTGCGTAAGCACACACAGAGCTGACATGAACATGCACGTGATGAGAGCCTGTGACTCATCTCGGTCTACCTCAGGCCAAAATCTTTTGGGAGAGCTATCATGCTCATTTTTGGGGCTTTCATTTTTAATTTTGGATTCCTATAGAGCAGCTAAACACAACTGACTGAACAGTAACGTCTGTAGATCTTCAGAAAACTGTGACTCGCGCCCTCTCTCTTCATGTGTTTTCCGCATTCTCTCAAAACGGTCGGTGTCGGTTAATGACTCCGCCCCCTTTCCCCCATGTGGACCTCCTGCACTCAGCTGCACTCATAAAATAAACAGAGCTGGGAAACTGATAAAATGTTACTTACAGCTTGTGCTTCTAGCTCTTCAACATGACAAAGCAACGCGCGGTCCTTTAGCAGCAGTTTAGCCGTTAATCCAGCTCATGTTCACGTTGAGGAAGTGAATAAATCCACACGGATTAAATCCACAAGAAACAGGAGCGTTATCAACTTATGTCTGGTGCTTGCCTCTTTAGGAAACCTAAGAAAAAGTAACTGTCCTTCACCCCCACCACCACCACCAAAAAAACAAACAAACACATTAACAAAAAAACCCCACTTTATTGGTGCCATCTTGAACAAAGTGGTGACAGTAATCAGTGAAGCAGAGAGCAGAGCACAGCGGAGTCTGAGCAGCGGGGGAGGGGGTCTGCAAAGCGCTGTGTGCGTGGAGCTGGCATGCCCATATAAGGAAGTCCAGCACACATTAACATCCCTGTAAAAACACTGCAAACACAGCGTGCAGAGCCAACGGACAGCCTGCAAGCTTCGTTTCTAAATTCACGTAGCTCATTATGTGACACTTTGACATCATTTAACACGAGTATCTGACACTGAAACAACATTTCAAGGTCAGATAAGAAAGAAAGCACAATAGTTCTCCTTAATCAATCGTTACTCCTAGCTCCGCCCACTAACTGCCAGGTGAAACTGCTGCATTGCTGACCGAACTACCTGACACAACTAATGTTAGCTTGCTTATTTATTTCTCATTTCACACGACTGAAGATGGAAGAGGCTACAGGAAAGAGGCCGACATATCTGACACTTCTGATAAGGATTCACAGTTTTTTTTAATTATTGTTTACAATAATGATACAACACCCCAACACTTGAAATTACAGAACACAATGGCAATAAGATGAGCCTAAATAAAATCTGTGAAGTTGGTTAATGGGATAATATAGATTTCACACACAATGACAAAAGGAGCGTCCTTGTAGTCTGTTACTTCTGCAGTATGTTACTTTGTTTTTGATTAATATATTTGAAATGAATGAATTTCAAACTTTAATATGAAAACCTTTTCATATCTAGTTACATTCTTTAATTCATCTCTATATGAAATCAGATGGAAACAATTAACCTTACTGAAAAGTCACGTGCACACTCATGTAAACTAACTAACTAAAAGGGTTACTAAAACTAAAAACAAAATTCAAACCTTGAGGCAAACATTTAAAGATAAAAAGTCAACGAAAAGATAAATTTCAGCTGAGCATTTGTCTTACATCTCTGTGCTAATGACACCTTGATCTCAGATCTCTGAGGCAGCATAACGTTTCTGAGAAGATCTGTCCTCATTTCAACTGGATGTGAATTTGGCACTTCACCTAAAAACACACAGACGAGGGGAAACGTCTTACCATGGGAACTTTTCCACAATATGCAGATAAAAATCTTGCGTGAAGCAGGATTGTTACCTTGTGCCAGCGTAGTGTGAAGAGGGGCAGGGCCAGATGACAGTAGGGGCAAGTGCTGATCATGTCGGGGTCACCATCAGCCCAGGGACCACTGCCGCCTCTGTCTGACAGGGGGGCCGACTTATAGGCGCTGCTCAGCCGGGAGGTTTCAGCAAAGAAATGTCCTTCCTTCTCCCTCTCTTCATGCTCTGAGTCATCCTCCCCATCATCAGACCTGGATGCTGAAACACACTGCAGCTGGTTGGGAGGAAGCAGACGAAGGTTTAACTGAAATGCCCGCTATTTAATAAACTGGATTTGTGATCAAAATAACACTAATACATTTGTGAGAGAGGAAGGAACACAGTGTTTCTCTTAGAAATTAAAATTTTAATTTCTGAGGAGTATAAAAACATTTTTGCTCAAGTCAGAACACTGCACTTGGTCTGATATGACCAGCAGCTCACGGTGTCTTAAGTCGGCTAATGTTCGCAAACTTTCGGTAAATACTGCAGTATAGCACACAATACTAAATCATTTTGTTGACCTGTGCTACTGTCACAATAGCTTAGCATATCAGCATTTAGCTACAGTGGTTCCCACTGAGCAAAAGCAGCACAGTCAGCACTAACTGCTAATCAAATAATTGCTTATTTAAACCGAGCTGAAGGGCAATATGGATAAAAAATTACTGTGGGATATTTTTAGTCTATATCTCGATATTTTAAAATCTCCACAAAATCACTTTTTTAATGCTAGAACTAAGAGACGGACCAGAGTTGTTTGGGGGGATGGGGAAGTGGGTTTCCCCCTCTGCTTTTGATATTCGCCTCCTTGTGGTCATTCAGTTTTTATCCCCGGGTGGAGATACGTATGTCTTATCCCCACTTCTGGTCTGACTACACGAAATGCATCTCATATTCTTGCCAGTAGACGGTGCAAGTTGATAAATAACACAAGCGTTCTTAAAAAGACATGATGCATCAGATTCACATGTAGATCGAATTCCCACAGTGGCGTGCACAGACATTTGGAAGGGCAGGGGCGAAAATTAAAAGGGCACCTACTGTGCACGGGTGGGGCAGGGGCAGGGCCCCACCCGTACACTTAAGGCAGGCGTGTCCAAAGTGTGGCCCGGGGGCCAAAGGCAGCCCGGGGACTGACTTTTAACGGCCTGTCTCTCAAAATATTCTCCATGTGGACGTCAACACAATATTGTTCAGTTAAGCGTGTTCACTTTGCATTTTGCAGCAATGTTTGTCACCTTTTAAAGTGCTGCGTCTTTGAGGATATGCAAGAAAGACTTGCTATGTTATTGATTATTGATATCCCAATGAACTGTTGATTTTTTTAAGGTCTAAAAAATCAAATGTCCCATGCCACTGAATTCCCATATTATACTGTGGTAACATATGATGACTGCGCTTCATGCATGATTTTTCTTCCATAATTTGTCTTTGCGAGTGTCAAGTTAGTGTCATGTTAGAATACAATTATTGTTGCAGAATTTTACTGTTGGACACATTTTTTTTTTCCCAAATTAGAAAAAAATGATTCAGAGTTGTTCAAGCAAAGATCAGAAGATGACATCACTCATTAAATGATTTGGTAAATGTCCCCCCTCCCCCTTTTTTTCTTTTTTTTTTGCAAATCGCATACTGTGTAAAGGAATGATTATGAGCAGTTTTATTCAATTTCACGATATAAAGACATCCAAAGATGACGTGTAGTCTCACACCTCCATAATGATATAATGTCTTTATATTGTCCGGTCCTACCCAGCAGTGACGGAGCAACATGTATCTGGTTTTGTACAGTTATCAAAATATTTGGATTTAAACAAAACATGACAAGTTGCATCTACAATATATTTTACATCGCTGATCATCTTTGGAATTTCAGCCCCATACAGAACAAACAATTTGCATGATGTGGTTTTCACAGTTATACTTAAGTCAGAGCAATATTTAATATTTAACACTCCACATAATGTACGTTTAGTTTAAGTCACGATTGCAGTCACATGCAGCAAATGTTTACCTCGTGTTCGTCTATATCCTCGGGTGGAAATGACCTCGTGCATCTGCCGCAGCGCACTGTAACTTTTGCTGTGGAAAGAAAACAAGCGTGGTAAAAGTTACAGAGAATAGTCATGTTGTTAGAATTTATTAAAAACATTATCAAAGATTTGAGATTTGAGCCTGAACCGCCTCACTGTTGCTTGTTGGTAGTTTGTTGGTAGTTTGAGGAGGACGCGAGTCGCTGTCGGTAGCTGAGCAGGCGGAGCCGTGCTCGGGCATGTCCCTCAGCATGACGTAGTGGCGGCATTCCCTGCAGAGCTCCGTGCGACTCCCACACGCCACCTGGTGTTCTTCCAGATCCTTCCATGGCATTTCCAGCTCGCAGAACTGACAGCCCCGCAGACGCTGCTCGCACTCATCAGACTGAGAGACAGAGACGAGTCAGACTGACACTCACAGGGCAGGAAATGTGTCGTTACTCTGACTGCAAACAGCCAGAATGTGCCACTCGATTAGACGCTTTTACATCTTAACAGGAATTAAGCTATGAGGTAGAACAGAATACTTGCATGTTCTGGGATTTGTCGTCTTGAAAGTGAAAATAAAATGATGAACTGTCTGAGGTTTCAGCTCAGGAATGGAGTTAAACTGTGAAAAACCTCATGAGACTGATTTTTTTTTTAAAGATTTTTTTGGGGCTTTTTGTGCCTTTTATTAGGACAGGACAGCTGAAGAGTGGACAGGAAACAGGGGAGAGAGGGGGAATGACAT
>JAQLOL010014765.1:0-10420 GCA_029783665.1 Naso thynnoides
AATGGTGCCCAGTCACTATGTTTTATCCACTCCCAACCTCACCTGTGCGCTGTCATTGGCTGGAGGAAACGCATCCACTCCTCACCCAAAAACATCAGCATACAGACAGAGGGCGGAGCTCTGCACGCGCCGTCGCCACCACGGAGCAGCATGACTTTTGGATAAGTCTGTATTTAGTGTTTTTAGGAAAATGCTGCTGACTGCACCTTTAATGAAAAGTACTGTGACTAACTGAATGCCCATTTCCTCCACTGTGCGTTGTTTTTGGATAAATCATGATGAGAAAGAATCCTGATTCAACAGTGATTGCTTGTGGGGGCAAAATATTTCTCTGTTATGTAAATAAGTGAAAAAATGTGTGCGAGGAGCTGACCCTCACCTTCAGGGGGCTCAGCCCCTTGTGAACATCCCACATGTCTTCAGCGCCTTAGAACATAACATTCGTAGAAAACACCACGATTTGAAGAATTTTCTTAGGATTTTGTCACTGGGAGCAGCTCTTTGTCTTAGGAGTCTTTATGGATACGGGCGCAGACCGTGGAGCGGCTCAGAGGGAACTGGTTCCCCACGCTTCTCCCGCATGAGCTTCTTAAAATAAAAACACACATATGACTGACCTCCAAATCCCACCAGATGCGTGTGCGGTTTGTCTCGGCAGTGAAGCTGATACGTTTCACTTCTGGTCAGTGTGTGAGCTTCCACTGACTGCGGCTGCGCTCCGCAAATCACATTATGGGATGTAATTTTTGCACAAAGCTCTGCAGATGATGAGTGTGTGACAGGTCCGGTTGAGTGAGGAGGAGACTGGACACGTCACATGTAAAGAACTTTTCGCATTAGCTACCATCTGGATCATGTTTAGCATTTCCATATTAAAAGTTTTTCCATAGATTCAAATCACAGACAATATCTTTATTCATTGTTTTCTTTTTGGATGAACTGTCATTATTTAGACTCTCTTTGCATTTCAGATCCCTTCATGCTGCACCATATCAGGGTTACCATGGCAAAAGCAGGAAGGCCCTTTGGTGGTGGCCTTGTTGCTGCTCCTGTCCCCACCTTAATCCAAACCAGCCAATGAAAGGCTCAGCGTTGAGCCGAGACCTCCCTCCCTCCCAGGACAAGAAACTGGACTCTCACCTGCACTGGGCTCTCTGTAAATGCTTTCTCTGCAGTGATTTATAATTTTAAATGAAATGACATTAGTCCGTACCAGTATTTCTTAACAGCTTCCATTAATCCACTGAGCGGAACCGTAGCACAGTGATGATGTTGATGTATGAAACTTTGTTACGTTTCCAGTCCTGTACAGGAGCAGACTGTTTGTCTCTCATTTCAGATCTAAAGTCTGCACACGCCCCTTTATATACGCTAAACCATGTAGAGCTTTTTTACTTTGTTTACTCAGTTACAGTGTAATATTTTGCTGTTGTTTTGTTGTTGTCGTGTTTTTTTTGAACATCAGGGGTTGTGTAACTGAAATTCTTATGTGCCAGAATTTTACGGCCATTAAATTTGTGACTGGGCAAGTCTCAGCAGTTGTCTATGGTCCCGATGACGAGTCGATCACATCTGATGGACTGTGTTCTTATGACTGAAACAGTTGATGTAACACGCCGCAGCTTTTGGGCCGGTCGATTCAAAACAGTGTTATTCAATCTACTGTTGCAGGACTAGCAGCCTAGTTGCACACGTCGGGGTGGAGATGAGCTGTGCTCTGAAAACCTGAACCAGGATGAAAGATCGTGAACAAGCACAAAGGACAACATGAACGTGTTTACTGAGTTTTCAAAGGCTTACCGAAAGAGTCGCGATTACTTTAAAGCCAGAGTTGCTCCAAACAAATCATCCTAGTTTAAGCGTCGTCCTTCCAAGTCTGAGGACGAACCCGTTCATGTTGTGAATAAACAGGCTGCTGTCATAGTGAGGGGCAGGATTGTTGAAGTGTGGTAGATTGGCACATTTTCAACCAGCTTGTACCATGGGAAGTGACTGGGGGGGGTATGTCCTTGTCTGTATATGTCCTTAAAGCGTCTTGAGATCTGATTGCTCAGTCCTGGCCAGTGTTCTAATAGTCCCGCCACTTTCCTCGCTCACTTCCCCCTCAGCCTTTGGTATTACGTCACAGCATACGTCATGTGAGTGGCCACTCACAGGACAGGAGGGGTATATAAGTTGAATGAGTGGAACAGACTTGCCCTTTGTGCGAGACTGGTCGTCCGTCGCTCAAAGATACGTCTGTAACTGTCTGCCGACGTCGTGGTTCCCGCCCTGCTTATGTCATGGATCGTGCATCTGCAGCTTCGTTGGCTGTAGGTGCATCGCAGGTACTTGGTGAAACCTGTCATACCATGTCGACGAAGAGACGCTGCTTTATGCGAATGCTGGTAATCTGTCATCATCGGGCCAGTTCCTTATCAATCTTTTAAATATCTTTACTGTACCAAATACTTTCTGAAGTTATAGATGCGGGATTGCGTTCTGGTCCAGATGCCCATCGTGATGAGTTGACTCGATCCCTCGGCCCTTGGAGGGGGATCGCACAAAATTTACTTGAGATTTACAGAGTAATGAAATGTAATGTAATGTAATACAGAGCATGTCATAGGACTATTGGAACATGGGGCCGGGCTACATTACAGACTGCCTACAGCTGACGTCAGGAAGTATGCACAGAACACGCTGTCTGATTCTTGTGAAGGCATTGTCTGATGAATTTTGCATCTTTGTAAACGGAGAGTGTAGGTGAGTACTCGTAATTAGAGCACGGAGGTGAGATCTGATCCCAAATAGCCACTCAAGAAGTACACGGGGACTCACTTCAATTCATAGTGTGTTTACTGATGCACTGATAGTTGTCCACTTGTGATGGGATCACCCAAGACGCCAACGGCAGCCTCGTATCTGTAGCACATCTGTGTCTGCAGCCCTCCCCAGGACACCATCAGTGTTAGCAGCAACAGTGCCTGTTGGCACAAAATCAACAGTAGAGTTTTTGAAAACAATTTGGTAAAGAAGAAACAGGAAGGAGCTGCATCAAATTTAGTTCCCTGTAGAAATACGTATGTTGCCATATCTTAAGATTAATTCACCAAATCACGTTTTGTTGATTCCTCCTTCAGTTACAGGAAAACTGCACTTGTTTGGGAACTTGGCAAATTCAACCAGAGTCCTGATGTGTGATAAGAACATAGATGCCTTTCCCTTCCCTGTGCGTTGAGTAGGGCCCTAGATTCCTGCCCCCCGCGGGAGCAGGTTTGCACGTTCAGTGGAAATGATGGGAAGACACTTTTACCACCGTTTGAAGCCTTTAGAACAGAAAAATCAACACCTTCCATCCACTTACTGTGACTGTGCACATTCACCAAACTGTGAAGACATTGTCAACATGGGCGAAATGAGGAACTACTTGTCTGGGCGTAGCGACATCAGGGTTATGCTCTGAACATTAAGAAAATAGTAATATTTCATAGCGTGTTGAATGTCCAAGTCAGCGCAGGTGTATTATTTTAATCATTTTCGGAGCATTAACACGAATCACAACTTGTAGATTGAGTGTGTTGGAGATTTTTGGATGTGTTAAGTTGACAGTAAAGGCGTCTCTGTATTATTTCAGTTGAATGTGCTCAACTGCTCACGCAGGGAATCTAGAGACCTACTGAACGTACAGAGAAGGGAAAGGTATTGATCTGCTCTTACATTGGGATTTTGGATGAATTGACTAAATTCCCCCAAAAGTGCAGTTTTCCTTTAAATGCTAAAGCAAATGCTGTAAACAACTGTGTCGTGTTTAGATGTGAGAGAAAAGATTGTTGTGATTTCAACATAACTGATAGACGTGTCTGTTGGGAAGTGAAGACTGAAGTTGAGAAAAATGAAAACCCAAAAACTGCTCGAGGTTTTTTATTCATTATTTTCTACCACTTTTTTCATTTGTATGTGTAGATGTGAAACTAGCATGCAGTACAGATATAGAAGTCTGATGTAGCCTGTGAACAGAAGGTGTTAGAAGAGGAAAAATAAAGTGTGCTGTGGATATTTTTTTTTTTTAAATGCAAGGGTTCCAATAAAAACTGCCTGATTTAAGATCTAGACAAATTAAGATGACTTAAACTTTCAATCTGTAAAAGAGAAACTTTCTGTTGCCCTTTGTAAATAAAGTGGGTTTTTCTATCACTTCAGAAAATTTTAAAGAAATTTTCTTGATTTCTTTTGACAATTATGTTATCTATTCCCATTATTAAAATACTTATTGTCATTTGTTTTTATAAAAATGAGTAAAGTTTGGATGTAAGACAGTAGAAATGACTGTTGAAGAATCATTCCAGTTTTAATGCATGTTTTAGACCTTTTACTATTGATCATGTGTACCAACTCTGTGCTTTGTGTATGAGTATTTTTATCAGTGGCCCACTGGATGTGATTAAATTTGTGTCAGTTTTAGTGACAAACTAGCAAAGAAAATAACCACAAGCAGTGAGTCAGGGCAAACTGTGCAAGTGGCCAAAATAAATGAGTAGCAACAAGTGGGATTCAGGCTCCTGGAAGGTGAGCAAAGTTCTGTTAGCTGGTTTAATCAGGCCTTTGTTTAAAAAGCTAAGCTAACACACAATTTTCAGCATTTTTTCCACATTTACAAAATTTTCGGAAAGACAGTCCTGTATGTGAAATTAAGGAGCCAGGGAAGTGACATGGGTTTGTTTGTTTATAAACTGAACGTGAATTTGATACGTATTTTGTGCACCTGTTTTTACTAAAACTTGTGATTTGGTCACCTCCTGGTCTCTGTGTCAAGGAAGATAGGACATGATGTCTCCAGTAGTAAGTTCGTTCATGAGCTAAAATGTGAAAACCTGACTTACATTTACCTGCTTGGCTTAGCACCTGCACATCTTGGTTTCCAAAGTGCATGAGTGCATTTACAACAAAAACCTGATAGACCCTGAATACACTTGAAATCAAGAGCCTGACAAATTTAAAAATCAAGCTTATTTTCCTCTCTTGTGTTTGTTGAACAAAGTTCCTGAAATGTGCCGTCTTTACATTTTCATATTCACTTAATTGTATTCTTCCAAAAATGCAGAGTATGAGTGGGCAGACATAAAGAACGTGCAAATTAATTTATTTCACTCATGGTCTAGTGTTATCATAGATCTGAACATTTCACAAAACACTAAACGGAAAATTCAATTTAGACTGAACAAACAAGAGGCGATTTCCATCTGTCTGAAAACTGGATGGGCCATTTGCAACAGGCTGGAATGCGAAGAGCCGGCAGCTTGGCCTGTGTACCCGGGGTTAAAGCTGTAAAATTAGAAATGTTATATTGTGATGTGATTGAGATTCTGACCCACAATGCGTCCTGGAGACAATTAAACATTTTCTCACTTGAAATAAAATCACGCGTCGGTAGGCCTGATGCTGTTGGCTCTGAGGGAGCAGCCAGTGCTAACATTAGTCACTGCCGAGCACAGGGGCTGATGCCAATCGTTGGTAGCCTACAGACAGACGAGTGGCAGCTAACGTTATTTTTCCACAAGCTGTTAATTATATAGATGCTGCATATTGTGTTGTAATATTACTTAGTTAAAGTGCTTTTATCCAGTGTTTCATTAATGCGTTGTGTTGTACCCGAAGCTGCTGAGTCTCAGATCCACACTACACAGATCGGTAGAAAGACTCCTATTAAAAGGTTCCTAAAAAAAACAGTTCAAGCTGGGTCTCCAAGGTTATTTGTGTTGTTGGAAGATTAATTTATTTAATATTGCGTCTGCATGCATTCACTGGGCTAGTGGGATGAAAACATACGACAGTCCAGAGGAGGTGATCAGCAGCTTGTGGGAGAGAGGATACGATAAGGAGGATGTGGAAACAGACACCGGAGAATCTGTCCCTGTTGAAATGCTCCTGTGGACTGGGACTGGGACTGGGAACCACACGTGGAGCCATCCTGCCGGGAAGACCAGCAGACAGATGACAGCTGCAGGGATGTCAGCACGGAGGTAACAATGCAGGCTGAGCATCTACATCAACTCCATTTAAATGCAGATGAGATCACGGGTCACAGATTATAGACTGCTGTCTTAAGAGGGACTGAAACTTAGCTGCTGAGGACTAGTAAGGGTATATTAACCCTAATCATGGAGCTCATTGCAAGTAACATTACCATCATTACAGTAAATCCAACAGATAAGATGACAGGCAAACTCACAATGTTGTTGAGACAGAAAGACACCAAACAGCCATGGGAACAGGCAAACAGCAACCAAGAGTTGCAGAGGTAAAACTCGTGCTAAGGGATGGAAGGCTGAGGCACTGATCGGGGTTTCCACAAAGCAGGTGAGTCAGAGGCAAGCAGGGTTGGCAACAGGTAGCAATCTAAGGCAAGTGCTGGAAGACATCTCGCATGAATGCAATAAAACAATCTGGCAGAGAATGACTGAGCAGCAGAAGCTTAAGTAGTGGAGCAGCCAGGTGTGTGTGATTGCTCCAGAGCAGCAGAGACACCTCTGCTCCACAACGGGTCATGACTGAAGACACGACTCCCCCTCTTGGACACAAGCAATAATGACAGTACTCCCCAAACCACTTAAAGATGAGGAATAGTGCCAAAATATAGAAAATATATAAATCAATATGAAATGTCGAATTCAAAATCTACAGCTCAATAATATCAAAGACTTAACAGACAAGGATCAGACTGGGTTTGTTAGGGAAAGACAAAGGCAAGATAATCTAAGAAGAACGTTGTATATTATACATAGAATATATAAAGACAACATCTCAGTACAAATCTGAATCAGAATCAGCAGCTTTGATCTGTTTAGCAGCAGAAAAAGCATTAACATTTGGATTCCACACAAAGTCAATTCAATGCATTCAGTCTAGCTAGAGTAAAGTTAAACGGCTCTTTGTCAGAAAGACTCCTGTGAGACAGAGGAAGTAGACGGCTGTCTTAGTCCTGCTTTGTTCGCTCTTTACTTTGAGCCATTAGCCCAAGTGTTCAGACAGCACACATCGATAAAACAAACTGAAATCAAACAAAAACATGTATTAAGCATGTTTGCAGACTTAAAAAAAACAATCAATTCTTTTATGCAGCTTACACAAATTGTTGAAAAATTCCGTTAATTCAAATGGTGAGAGCTGTACTCTGGCTGGATTACAGGAGTCATGTGGGTAAAACTCCAGCAGCTCCAGTAGCTTCCAGTCGAAGACAGAGCAGGTCAGAGCCAACTGAACGTGGTCCACAGGATTCTGAATGATATGGCCACAAGTTACCTCACCAACCATTTTACTAAGGTACACCAGAGCTAGGGCAGCTAACCTAAAACTCAAATTTAAATCTACCATGGGTAAGGTTTCCTTCATGTGTGCAGCTGCTACAGAGTGGAATAAGCTAGCTCTGGAAATCAAAGAAGAGCAGAAAGCACAAACATTTAAGGAAAAGGTCATGCACAAGCGGCTGGATAATACCTCCAGATAAAGACAAGGTTATTTTAAAGAACTCACACTGTTTTTTTTTTGTTGTTTTGCCCCCCCTAAGTTTTTCAGTATATTGACAGACATTGGTAACTGACAGTGGCAATTGTGGCATAATTATTCCACAGTATGTCAGTAATTCTCTTACTCAGAAACCCATCCCAGCTCAGGTTATAACCACACACACACACACGCAGGACGTAGGAGGAAGAAAGAATAAAATTTTAAAAAACAAACAAACAAAAAACAACAAAAAACAGCAGTGTGAGAAGTGAGAGCTTAGTCTTCTTCCAGGTCTGGAGACAAACTCAGGGATCGCCCCAGACAGATTAGTATCAGGAGAGGTTCCAGAAATGGCCGATAACGGACTGGGAGGAATGGTTTGGCTGTAATCTCTGCTTACTGTGTCGAAAGAGCTCTGCCCAGAAGTCACCAATTTAGGGAAAGACCAAAAAGTGTGCGCACAAGTGGCCGGGAATTGTTTGCATTTGTTGCAAGCATCACTGGAAGTGGGATAAATTCTTGCTAATTTGCATCCGTATAGTGGACTTTGTGGAAGGCTTTACATTGAATTAGGCGATGACAGGCACAAACGGACCAAATTTACAGACGTGCATTTCTTTTGGTTGAGGTCAACGAGAGGATATCAGTCAGACTTTCTCGGGGCGGTTTGGAAAATGGAGGAATTGCTTCTTTACAAAATCTCTGATCTGAAAAAAACAAAAAAGGTATGAGTTTGGTGGGTGATATTTGGATGAAAGTTCTGCAAAGGATGAAAAGATATCATCTTTATATAGTTCTTTGATACTAATGATACCATTACTGTGCCTGGTTTTAAATGTCAAGTCTGTACTTGAGGGTTTAAAGATATGGTTTTTAAGTAAAGGGGTCAATATGGAAGGGCCCTGGAAGCCAAAGCTCTTCCTAAGCTGGCTCCAAATTTTCAGCAAAATAGACACAATTGTATTTGCTCCCACAAGTGATCAAACGAGAGGTAGTTGGAAGCGTAAGGCCAAGCGTAATGACAGGTGTGAGGCTGTCCTTTCCAAGTGTACTCAGGCGGGCAGGGAGTCACATGCATTGTTTATCCAGTGGAGGAGTTTTTGCACATTAGCTGCCCAATAGCATCATCTCAAGTGAGGGAGTGCCAAGCCTCCGTCACTTTTAGGAGACTGTAGGATTGCCTTTTGAATTTGAGCCGGTTTGTTTCCCCATAAGAATTTGGATATCATCCTGTCTAATTTGTCGAAGAATGATTTAGTAATAAATATAGTCAACATGCAGAAAAAGATAAAGGAATTTAGGAAGGACAACCATCTTGATCAAATTTATCCAGCACACGAGGGACAATGGTAAAATGGACCAGTGGTCAAAATCTCTCTCAGCTTTCTCAATCAGTGGTAGAAAATTGGCACGGAACATATCAGACATGACAGAGCGTAGCCAGAGCGCTAGGGATTGGGATTGGCAGCCCTGCCTCGTGCTCCTCTGAAGGGAAGAGGGGGGCGACAGCGTATCGTTTGTTTGCACCGAGGCCGTCGGCGATGATTATATATGTTTGACCCAAAGAATAAAATCCTCACTGAGGCCAAACTTAGCCATTACCTTATGAAGGCATCTCCACTCCACCCTGTCGAAGGCTTTTTTGGTGTCGAGGAATACCACCATCTCAGGGGTCCTGGTGCTTGGCGTGAACGATGTCAGTAAGACGCCCGGTGCTGAGGGAAGACTGCCGGTCTGACATAAATCCAGTTTGGTCTACCGAGATGATGGCGGGCATCAGTTGTGGAACACTGCTGCCAATTTGACCTCATTTAATGTGTGTATGGGACCATGATGGAAATAAATCCTGAACTTTGTCATGTTGTCCCTGACAATGTCTCATACATGTGTTGACTGTTTTTATTAGCACTTGTATCTGTAATTGTCAACTAAACTAAACCAACCTGGCTATAACGTAAGTATAAAGTATGAAACTGGACTTCTCATGTTTGGCCGTATACCAAACTGAAAACTCAGGAAGTGAAGAGTAAAGTGAAAAACAAAATCACTATGACATTTGGCTATAAACATAACCAAAAACTTTCCTAACTATGAATATATTACAACAACAACATCAGGAAAGATTTCAACAGACGCTTCACTTGTCTGCAGAGATTAAAAACCAGGATAAAATAGGTCTGGTGTATCTACTGTCCCTGTCTAAAAAAATTATCAAAAGATCCCATTTTTGAAATGGGATCTGCTCACATTAAGATTTGTGTGGGGAGGCAAATGACCCAGAACATGTTATACCACATTACTACTGCCTCAATAAAAGTGGGCTTGGTGCTTCCAAATCTAAAAGAATATTTTCACACACAAACTGCGTCACCTAATCTGCTGATGTAATACTGATCTCAGTCATGCTTAGCTCAATGGAAAGATATTTCAAACAGAGACCCCTATTTACACGAAAAAGGAGGGAGATCCTTTTACTCTAAACATTTGTTACTCCACATTTAAAAAAATTTAAATGGATTAATAAATTTAGGCCAGAAAAATCTGACTCCAGATTAAAACATTCAGCAGAAAAAGGAATTACAGCCATATGCAGAATCACTAAAAAAGTTTTCAAGAACTAAAAAAAATATATCTACATCATGTAACCAATAAGGGCTTGTTAAGATATTTACAAATAAAGGACTTCTATTAAAAGATTTGAATAAATGAGAATAAAAGACATATATTCATGAAAGTAATTGTATGAGTTTATATCCACGTCATCCCGAGAGCTGTGGATTTTTTTGTAACGTTTGATGGAATGTAGAGAGGATTCAACATTCCATGATGAAGCTGAGTGGGAGAGGTGGCTGAACGAAGACATCCCAGAGAATGTGGAAAACACCCCCCCCCCCCCACAATACAGTCACTTACATGGAGTGAATTTATTTGAAGT
>JAQLOL010014766.1:0-10418 GCA_029783665.1 Naso thynnoides
CTGGTAAATAAACACAAACTTGTACCATGTAGGTTCAGATATATTACTATGTAATACATGATAATTCACTTGTTACCATCTAGTTACTGGGTAAATAAATACCCAGTAGTTACTGTACCGTAAAAGAAAGGATTTCGCTCTTCTTACTCTTGAAATGCCATAAAAAAATTCATGTTTATAGTTTTATAGTTTGGTTTGAAATGCCCAAGATGACCCTTAAAATCCATTTGTTTCTTTTTTTTTTTTTTACATAAAAATCATTATGCAGTAGGTGAACAGATTAAAAACTGGTGTCAGTATTTGATGTTGACATCAGCTCTGACAGGGCTTTTGTTTGACGTAAATATGTGGTTTTGCTATTTTCAGATATCACATTATCTTGTTACAGCACTTCAAAGTCTGCGAGTCCTCATGAACTGTAACAAGTGATGGGATGAGATCACTGTCCTCAGTGAGACGGATTCTTTACATTCTTTTCATGATAAACCCATCCACTTATTTGAATGTGTTGTTCAGGTGACAACACAGCAGAAAACAAAGTGACAGAGTGGATGAAGACAAGATCAGGTGCTGGCTGCATGACATTAAATACAAAAGAACAGAAGAATTGGAGGAGGAGGAGGAGGAGGAGGAGGTGTTCTCACCTGGGAAGACTGACATGTCGTGCTTCATCTCGTGTTTGGCAGTCACGCACGTAATTCTATCATCGAACACGCTCAGGATTTTACAAGGCAGACCTGTGTCAGTGATCAAAAGCATGTCTTGGTAACTTAAACTTGACAACTTTTGTACATCTGTTTCATTGTTGCAACACCAAATTAAAGCTGCAAGCAGTATTGAACGGGGCCTCACACCCCCGTGCCCCTCTGGGAGGGCCACAGTCAGGCTGAAAAATACTCAGAAGCAATGAGCATTGTCTAAACCACGACAATTCAACAAAAATTATATGATAACTGTAATACAAGCCTCAGCTCCTGCTGCAAAGAAAAAAATCTCAGTTTGGTCTCAACCAGTTGATGAAAGCAACCAGTAACAAGTAGGCACGTCTCTGTATGACCAGATCTCTGAATAAGAAGGCTGGACACCACCATAATTGATGCTCAAAACGCATGTAATACTCAAGGTTACTTATCTCTACTTTTCATATTTTTCTTGCTACTGTTGTTGCTGTGATACTTCTTAATTGTCCTACTTTTTTAATCCTAACAGAAATAAATTCAGGAATAGAAAGCATCCCATGTGAGCTTTCTAATCTGTCAAAAGCTGAAAGTCAGTCTCATTCCTTTTGTTTTTTCCTACTGTGATGTTTCAGAGTTTCAAATTTTCATAAAATCCCTCAAACCCTCCAGTATTCCAGTGCACAGATTATCATAATTAAAATGGTTGTTTAAATTTAATTGTTTTTTCAAGTTTTCTACCTCAAACAGCTGGAAGTGAATAGACATGAAGTCACTTTGGCGTTTAGATTAGTCTTATTGGCTTCATCATTATACATGTTTGTTTCTTTTTTTGTTAAACAAATGTTAAGAATATTATTTTAGGTAAATAAAAGATGCACTTAAAGGTGGACTTTGGGTACTGTTACTGCATTCTGTATCTAGTTTATTTAGGTTCTTTGAAGTTTTTGAACTCCTCAACATTAATTATTTTCATCATCTTTCCAATGTAAAAATGTGGAATAGTGGCAATTATTTTGATTACCTATGCTTAGATGCCATATTGTGTCAAGGAGCACTGATTCAACAAAAAGTAATTTTTTTCCAGTCAAACACGTACTGTAACATATTGTCTACAGCAGGTTAAATGACTCATGAGCTCTTATGAAAGACTGCGTCAGCTCGTCTGTCATGGTCTGTTGTGTGTCTAAGCTTTCGGCAGATTCTTTTCTCTGTCGTGCAACAACTCTATGGTCTCCTTTTGTTTGTTGTGACTTAAAGTATTTGCACATTCTGTTGTGTTGAAAAGGATAATCACCACATTAACCACGCAACAGATTCATCCATTCATGCTGAACACTGCATACTGGGAGAAAACAATATCAGGAAACTGGTTACAGCCGGTGAGCCTCAAGATGCAGCTATGGTCAAAGCACATCGGCTCATGAGCTGCTCGGAGATTTCCGGACTGACTCATGTGGTTTTTACCTCCAACGAGAACACGCGCTGGACGGTCGGTTTGGTCGAAGAAGCGTCCGTGGACGGTCAGCAGAGTTCCACCCATGACACTCCCTGTGGACGGGGAGACTCCTGTCACCTCTGAAAAAGAGACAATACAAACATTTGACCGTAATGAGAAACAACAACACAGGACGTATGTGTGAAAACTGCCACATTTATGAACAAACGTCTTTGTGTGAACCGTACCAGCAAAGGTCTGAAACATGGAGAGTTTCCCCAAAGATGAAACCCGGTACAGCTTCTTTTCCGGCAAACTCCTAAAGATTTGAAATAATAGTATTACTAAAGTTGTTCATACAAAAATGTTGTTGTTGAGAGGCAATTTATCACCAAAATGTTGAATCTTTACAAGCTGTTCGTAGCTAAATACTGACACATTTTTCAGTTTATCCATCTGCATTCTAAAGTTTAAATAAACCCAATTGTGAGAGATTTTTCTAAACAACAAATAAAATATATTTATACAATTCTTCAACTGGATCTAATGTGCGAAAAATGCAGAGTCAGATTCTTTAAAAAACCTTTACCTTCCAAATTCACTATCAAGGATGTAACTCAAGTTCTGGTGCCCTGTTGGATACAAAACATAATTATTTAAAGGAAATTTGTGCAGTTTTTAAAATGTGCATTCTAGTGAAGAAAACCTGCTCACCAACGTACGTCCCCGTCATTTTGCAGCTCATGTATCCCCAGTTTGTAGATTCATGGTCCAGTCGTAGGTTATACCTTTAGAAATATTTGGCAAACTTTTAAACAGTACAAAATACCAAATTCTGTTTGGCAGTTTTGGGTCTATGGTGCGTTTTGCTGTATTTACTGTGATTGAACAGAACTTACAGTTCGTCTGAGTCCGGTATAAGCAGCTCACATGGCATCCCCCCCATGTAGGATCTGCAATAACAAGAAAATTAATCACACAAGTATAAAGTTTTGATTGAAAATTATAATGTTTGAGCTGAATTGGTTTAGCAATTAAACTTCTCCTGTAGCCTTCAGTCCGACATTTTCTTTAAATAAGTGAACAGATTTCAGCAGCTTTTCAATGCAAACAAACATCTTCAAAGCCTTATGTCAGACGAGTTTGTGACGCCAGTGTCCATACGTGTCATTGTCCTTTGTCAACTTTCGCCACATAGATTAAATAAAGCCCACAAATTTTTCCCAACATACAGACATGATTCAGAGATAAATCTATGAGATTTGTGTTCGATATTGTGGAAATTTTGTCCATATTCAATAAACGTTACAGAAAGAACTTGAAAAAGAGTGACGACACTAGTTCAAAAGAACGTCTGAGTCAAAATCCTGCGTCACGCTAATATTGGAGCCAGGAAGGCAGCATTTGTAAAGAACTATTTTTCCAGGCGTAATAATTTTTGGCTTCCCTCTCTCTCTCTTGCTCAGCAATTTATTAGGAAATACAAAAATACACACACGTTCTCTTTAGAAGGGTGAATTACCAATAACTAGCAACTTTCACATGTCCTACAGTGTTTCTATACCCTGTTTCAACATGAATGGCAGTGAATGGGGTTTAAAATGCAGTCTGAGATCTACTTAAGTATATATACATGGTCCAATTTGAACAACATTTATGGAAGACAGAGGCGATCTCTGCTAATGGTGACAAATCAGAAGTAGACGGGTATGCTCCTTTAATTATTTGGTCACACTGCTTTCTTTCATAGGATATTGACAGGAGATCATTATTACTGAAGTCAGAACCGTCCCTAATTAGGAAAAAAACAAATCAACTTTATGCTTAGCTGGGACAAACCTTTTTTCATAACTGGAATATTTTAAATGTTTATCAACGTTTTATTTGATTTTTTTTGTACCTCAAAAATCTGACATTGAGGCCGTTGGAGCTCTTGGCGGTGTTGCTTCCGTACACGTCAGTGTAGATCCGACCTCGCATTGTCACCAAGGTGCCTGCAGGGATTTCACAGTGTGTTTTATGTAAAGTTCAGACTGGACTCTGTAACTGGACTGCGTACTGCAGAGGTGACGCGATTTACCTGGAGGTCCGCTGACTGGACTCAGGGTGGTGATGGTGGGGGTGCGATACCAGACAGTCTGAGGAGAAAAAGAAACCGATTCAAACTTCATGCAGGAGCGACTAACTTCTAAATTACAGTGTATGTGTCGCATTCGCCGCAAACGTACAAAGAAGCTGCAGCTGTGTGTTTGTGAGTTGCCTCTGCAGATACTTTTGTCAGGGAAGTCGACACCGTCCACACTGACACGGACCACGTAGCGATCACCCGGCATGGCTCTGTGATGGACCAAACGATCAAATCAATCGCTTTGGACACATAAATCAGAAAATGTGTGTATTAATGTGTGCGTCCTCCAAGCCTGCAGGTTACCTGGTGTAACACATGATCTGGTTGCTGTGTGTGGAATCTCTCTCCACGTCACAGGGGACTGACAGGGTGTCTGACACCAGAGTCACACGGTTCCCGAATTTGTCATCTTTTGGATTCAGCTGAAACTGTTTCTCCTGAGCAAAACCTGCCGTAAAACCAACAGAAACGATCACTTTTGACACAATAAATGCATTTTTTAAAAATTCATAAAGGAGTTAATGAGAAAATTGGTGAAATTGAGCTCAAGTGCAACAGTTTTGGGTCAGTAGTGTAGTGAGTTCACCCACTCATTTTTCCATCTGCTTTAAGTTTACCCACATCTAAAGCCCCTCTGATCCTGTCTGTTGCAAACAGCTCTTCCAAAAGAAAACACCAGACTACATGCAAGGATTTTTTTTTTTCATGTGTGGATGGACAACGGAGTAAGGAACCGCTCACTCAAAATGCCTGGTTATGTCATTGTCACATCCTCCAGTCTGACCGGGCCAGCGTTGATTTCAAAATCTGCACCTCTGCTGTGACTAATGTTGATTTCATAATGATGACTTCACCAACAATAAAGTAACAATGAGCAAATAGGCCAACTACTGCCCCAAATAAATATGCAAGAGTAGTCTAAACGCCACTGTTTATAACATCACTGTTTAAAAATTGTGTGTATCCTTTGCTGGACAGGCTGTTTGAAAATATAATGTGGTTATAAATTAAGAGTATAGGGTCCACTCACTTCTCCAGGCACCACTGGTTTGGGTTATGATGAAGCTCCTACAAATATTTCACTTGCATCTCTTTGGCTAAACAATCTCATAACATCTCTCCTTCATGTTGACCATGTTCAACCAATATATAGGTCTATTTCATTTATGTGTCATAATCACTGATCAGTTTGAGCTCACTCACTGTCTTAAAAACAGACATTGGGATTTAATTCTGGATTAAGAGTTTAACCGCCATGAACGAAGCTGTAACATGTCTTTTGGTCTCTTACCGCTTCCAGAAATAGTGAGTCTTGTCGCTCCACTGACGCTTCCCCGACGTGGAGAAACGAAGTCAACGCGCTGCGCATCTGAAACAAACATTGAACAATTTGAGAGAAATTCATCTCCTGCTGCGGGCCAGCGGCGACTTGTTAGGAATGTCGGGCAGATCCGCAATTAAAAAGGCGCAAACTCACATTTGGAGCCACGGGGCTCGAGTAAAATGAAACAAATGTGGATTTTTATAAACTTTGACAGTGATTATTGGCCACCCATGCGTATCTGGTGACTTACTGCAGCAGCACCATAGCGCGAAGAGGAGGAGGAGGAGGAGGAGATGAGCCGCCGGCTTCATCCTGGACTCCATCATGGAGATTTCCCAGATGTCCCTGCTGCTTCACCTGCTGTGTGCTGACCGACACCTGTCAAACATGTCACCAAAAAGTGTTACTGTAATTAAATTACCGCCTGTAAAGGTTTTATTAAGCCCACATTGGGCAGAAATGCTTTTATTTCAGACTGTTGTGATGGATACATTTAATTAGACCTGTACGGAGGTGCTGGGGTGGAAAAAATCATTGCAAATGCATGAAGAGTAAGCAAATAAAGCACACAAACACAGGGGAAAAAAGACACATAATTAGTCTAGTGATTAATTTTATTAAAACCCACAACAATCAAAGGACAAGGTTTTTTTTGTTTTTCAAAAAAGTTCATTTTAAATTCAACTTTGATTTAAAGAGGAATAAAAGCCGCCTGCTGAAAGCCTCGTTTACCTGTAAATGTCTCAGGTGTTCAGAAACGTGGAGGAAGTCGCTCTCTACCCACAGGACCGATCACTGACCGACTGTTTGACTCTTTATAAAGCTGCTCAGTGTTCCGCCTCTCACCTGAAGCAGAGAGGAGGAGACTGCTGACATCAACCCATCCTGACAAAAAAAAAAAAAAACCTCACCGCGCCACGGAATAAATCCGCTGCCGAAAGCAAACATTGATCAACTTCCTGTCAGAGAGTCAGGCTGGGTCAAAGGGGCAAAGAGCTGCGCGAGGATCACCATCATCACCGAGATGAAGATGAAGAATCAAAATCAGAAACAGGCAACTGTGTTGATCCCTGGAGGTCAACTTAGGGGTGTGTTTGCATTCTAGAATAGAAATATATGTAGAATACGGCCATATACTTTTTTTTTAGAAGAAAGAAAATAAAACAGGTGATAATATACGAAATGAGAAATAAACAAATAATCAAAAATATAAAGGCTAAAATATACATATATAAACTATACAGCACCGTTTAGACACAAGGCAATTCAAAGTGCTTTACAGAAGCATAGAAAACACATTAGAATTCAGATATTAAGAAAATATCAAGATTAAAAGATACAGCAAATGCAACAAATGAAAATGGAAAACAATTGCCTTTAAAAGATAAAAAAAACGTAATAAGTGAAACAAATTAAGGTGACAAATCACTGATGTTTAAAAGAATTTGCAAGTAAAATTATCACATCAAAAGTGAAAAAGAGGCAAGATAACTATGGATTAAATGAATTTTCAAATCAAACTTACTGAAGTAAGCAGGCATAGGTGCGATATAAATGCAAATCAGTACAAATATAGCAGTAAAGAGGAAGCAGTGAATCTATAAACAACACAATCACACAACCACAATCAAAAACAAACAACAAAACAAAAATTATTTCCTGTTATTGCTGATGCTTTAATGCAAAAGTGGAATTTTATTGCTGCAATTTGAGCTCATGTTTTAATATTTTATAAACAGGCTTTGACTGTAACTGTTTTCTACTTCATGGATAAATCTGCTGGTTATTTCCCTCTATCTTATATTGATTGATTGGTTTGTATAATTAATATCGATAATCTTCTAAAAATAATTAGACATGCTGACACATTTCGAGCCTGAAGCGACACTTTCAAAATACCATTTTTGCGTAAGTACGATATCAGACACAAATTGTTCCAAGCAAAGTGTTTTTATTTCCATTTATTCGGGTTAACCAGTTTGGTGTCACGCCAGCAAACCCTGTGAAACATGTCATATCAGCCTGTAAGGCCCATATATAAAAGTGGGAGAGTACCACATTATGGGTGCAGAGGAACATTAAACCCACCTGTAAGTTTTTCCTTTGTTCCACAGTGAAACTCTGATGCTGTAAGTTCTGTTTGCTGCTGTTTAACTGCGTGCTGCTTCATTACAGACAAGTGGACTCTTGTGTCAATAACTGAGTTACGAAACTGTTCAGCTCAGGAATGTTTACAGGCGTGAAGATTCAACTCAAACTTTTGCAACAACCTCTGAGCGCATCGTACCGAAGACAGGAAATCCGTGACTTTTCACACCAAACATGACATCAGTGCTCTGTATTATTAGATTACAATGAAATGCTGAGCAGGCAGAAATCAGAGCGTTACAGTAACGACTGTGTGAATCATCACGGGGTCTCTGTGTCATTGTCCTGTCTGTGCTATATTCATTTATGTCCCATTTCACAGAACTCTTCTACAAAGCTAATGGAAGATTTAAAGTTAATTAAAGTAAAGGAAGTGGCGTTTAATGGCTCCATTAGAGGAGTAATTTTAGCTCTTTGTTATTAAACTAATGTTCCAAGTAGATAAATTATCAATGGCATTATCCAGTATGCACACGTTTTTTTAAAATATAATTCTTATTCTCATTCAGTTTATCATTTATAGAGTAATGTGCAATAAAAAAACAAGCACGATAATAAACACGATGCAATAAACACACAAGCACTTCATCCCATTTGATCTTTTACATTATTCCATGTATACTTATTGCACTGCTTATTGTACTTACAATGTTCAATGTTGCTTGTCTTGTGTATTGTATGTCGTATTTGTTCATTTCATTCATTTATTGATACAGCTCATGATCATAGTAATATGGGATGGAGCATAGGTAGTACATACAATAATAATAATAATAATACACAGCATTAGCACACAGCTTGGTCAAAATGCAGCAATAATTACTTAGACAACAGAAAAACATTCTTCAAAAAGGCATCTTTATGAATAACTTCTGGATCATCTGATTACTAGCAAAATTAATTTAAACACGCGGCCGGTTCACAAAATACTTTGGCAGGAATCTTTCTCTATAGTTGATTACGCTCACATTCCTATACGTTCAGATGAAACACTTCACTCACCTCTAAAACGACTGTCATCACAGAGGATACAAATCCTGTTTTTAATCCAGCCCTTTATGTTGTCCAATGACCTTAAAAATTCTCCAAAAATATCACTCTACCGCTGCAGATAACTTGCCTGTACTCTTGGTTTTCAAACAAAAGATACGTTCCCAGCTTGAGCTCAACACAAATATCGCATGAGGTCATGCTTGCAACATCAACCTGCCTGGCTTTTTGCAATTCATGCTAATGTTTATTCCTAAGCTTTGCTCCTTTACAAATGAATTGGCAAAAAATAAATTCATTTGTTGAATATTAGCCTTCCATATATGTGGCAAATAAAAGCTTTGAATTTAAATTAATGAATGCAGTGTGTTCTATATACACTTTATATGAATTCACAGAATAATTTCCTGTCTGTTAGTAAATGTTTATTCTGTTGTGAAGGTGTGTCTGAGTTTGTTCCAGTTTGTCAAAGTGAATTTATTTGAGCAGGGAGGAGGAAGGACACTGCTGTGACGTTAAGACGTCTCCATCTTGTCTCCTCTCTTATAATGTCTCTGATAAGGACTCTTAGCTGCACTTTTAGTTCATGCACAAAGCATTACACAGCCGCTGTAGCACAGGAGGAGATGGTGTCCAGTAGATGTTTAACTCAGGCCTTCATCACATCTCAGTGTTCCCTCACAGGTGCCTCTGGGGAGGAAGAAACGCTTCTCCAAAGAAATGTAATTTCCTCACACGTCTATGAGATTACGAGAAGAGCCCTACACCCTTTTATTTTGAGAAGATAGTGAGAGTTCCATCATTCTTTCCCTTACGGTTGTTATCAGCTTGGGCATTAGTCATGTTGTTTCCAAGAAAAGAGGAAGAGGGAGGTAATGAGAGAAAAATCTGCTGCTCCTGGAAGCCAGCTTTCTTCATGTTTAATAATTTTGCGCTTTCTGCAGCAGAGGCTCACGGACTCAGACGGGATTTTAGAATGAGTACCATAACAGTAAGGTTAAGGTGCCTTCAGGAGAGACTTAATAATGTTGTGCGAGTTTGGTCGGACATACAGATGATTCATTACTGTGCTTAATGTATGAGATTTATCAACAAAACAAAATGAGCGAATCAACACAAACATGACTCTGGACCGCTGCTGAGGAAGCTGCGGTGCGGACTGAAACATTTATTCTTACAAGAGCTCGATGAGTCCACACATTGGCGGTCAAATATTAAGTTGAGATTCAAGTTAAGAGGAAATTACTCTGGTTAAAAAGACACAAGTTTCACCAAAGTAAAATGTATAATCAAAAAAAAACTAAAACTCATGTCACCTTCAGTGTTATTCAACTAACAAGTTCTTTCCATAAGCTCAAATAAAAAAGGAAGTTGTGTTGAAATGTTCACAAGCATCTGGACCAAGTTTTTTTCTGAGTCATGCAACAGAAAACATCAAATTTTCTTCAAGAAAAACTTTTTCTGTGATTTGAGAAATTTTAAGTTCGCACAGGCTGACAGTCAAAGTAGAAAATTTAAATAATACATTCTTCTCTTTCTGATTAAATAAATTTAAAAAATGTTTTCTTGTATATTTACAATACAAAATTACTAAATGAATCAGTAAAGTCACTAAATGACATAGTAATTACACCCTCTGTAAAAACTGTGAAAATACCCTGTCCTGTTACCTAACAGCATAAAGAACAGAAGAGCCTCACAATCTTGCTTGAA
>JAQLOL010014767.1:0-10416 GCA_029783665.1 Naso thynnoides
GGAATGGAAAATGAATTGTAGCTGGCAGTGATCCCATTTAGTCACATTTTTCCCCTGAGACTAATGCATTACTGCTCTGCTAATTTGTAGCTGCTGCAAACATTTCCTTTTATGTAATAAAAAAATTGCTTTGTTTGAATATTCACAACAATGAGGCCGTCTGTGCAATTATTTACACCACCCAGCTGCACCTGTCGTATACTGTCTTTTACCTTTCACTGGGGCTTGTATATGTGCTCATATTTTAGCACTTCCTTAAATTGTAGCAATTATGCAAACGAACACACGGTTACTCTCAAACACGTCACATTACAGACTGCAGATAGAGACCATCAACTGAAGAGGCTAAATAGCCTGAATAAATTTGCAAAAAAAGGGAAGAAGATTAGAGAAGCATAGTTACAAACGGATTTATTTAATATCAGATAGGTGTCATAATTTGGTGGCTTTTAGTTGAGGAAAGATTCCTTTAGTTATATAAAGCTCTCTTGTGTAATTCACACAGTCAAGAACATAATAATATTTTTTTTTTAAAAATGTGGTCACAAGACACTGTTGCTAAAAACCCTGGGGAAATGCAACATCAGCAGTATTTAAATATGAACAAAGACAATAATACTTACTAGTTAAAATAAAGTAACTATTTTTCAAAGTAATTCACATAAGAACAAGTTTATGGAGAATTTGAGCATAAGTAGGCCGTCTAATGGATAATTTTTTTCCAGCAGCTGCCTTCAATAGAGGTATATTTAAACTCTTTAAAATGTGCGTTTGCACTCTTTAGAGACTGATTTTGTGAGATGATGCTATTGTCCAATCCATACTGTGCAACAATTTGTGTGTGAATAGAGAAAGATACACTACTTGAGTTTATTTTTGTGACATTTGCTGGCATTCTCTATGTTTTCTTCTTCAAGTTTGTCCTCCGGCAGAAGCAGATTGCATTGAAGAAGCGGCAGTGGCATGAGGCATTTTGGTCACAGCAGCCAGCGTGAGGCAAACAGCTTTGAGTAAGCTGAGAGCAGCTAGACTGCGGAGGTTTGGGTGCCACCTTCCATGGAGGAGAAAGGTCATTGGGAGGAACAGACACTTCTTTGTCCTTCTGAAAGTTGGAGAGAATCACAAGAAGGAAAGGATAAGTAAAAATGTTGAAGCATTAAAATCTAATTATTAAGTCACATTGCTTCATCTTTTTTCATTTGAAGTCTAAAAAGTAGTGGGTTATTCACTGAAAGCTACAAGGTCTAAGTTTTTTAAATCAGTGTTCAGTTCAAGAAAGATTACGAGCTGAAATGATGACATGTTTTGAAGTTCATTTTAAGTTTTTAGTTACATCGTTTAATCATTACCAACCACAAGTGTTTTTATAACCGCTGGTTCATGTGTAAGAGCAGAAGCACCATCATATTGGAGTCTTCAAAGATCTCTGTCAGTAGTAATGTTATAATATTTTGTCAAATTATAATACAATAAGATAATACAACCTGAAGTACAGTGTAAAATTTTAGGCCCTCAAAGATAATCAGATAATGCACTGATAAATGGAAATACTTCCTGTTAGCTGGAAACATCTATACTCCATATGACTGGAAAATAAACAACAGACATCTTACCAGCTTATGAATCCTTTGTCGTTCATACTGTCCCCTCCTTGCAAACAGTGGTCTATGTCTGCCAGGGTTTGAAGGTCCTGCTGAAACAAAATTTAAGCAACTGATGAGGAAATAATGCTGCAGAACATCTTTGCAAGAGAATGATTGTTCCCTAATCCATGATTACCATTAATCTGGGTCTGTGTCACTTGTGTATCACAATTACTGTACATCCAAACAAGGGAGCTAAACATCAGTTTTTGAAAAATAACATTTTTTTTTATTATTGCACAACAGACTGAATATTTAGCATCCAAAAGTTTAGAAGAGACCTTGAGAAATCTAGAAATACTTTCAGGAAAACTGTAAGTTTTGCAACATAACCTTTAAGGGTCAATCTGCCTCTGCTTAGCTCTGTGACTTATAGTGCAGTCTGTAGTGCAGGTTTTTATTGCATTATTTTGTGCAGTAAAGAACTCTTGCCAAGAACATGAGTGCAATTTGTACAGAAAAAATAGGCTATCAGTTAAATTATCTTTAACTTTGTTAGTTGTGTTTTGTCTCTTACATTCTACAGGTGAAAAGAGAAGAGTCTCTGATGTTTTATGATGGGTTGCAACTGTTGATGACTGAGGGACAGAACCACATTATTTGTCTCTATAGCATTAAAATAATATATTATAAATAACCTCCCAATTTCTGCAAACAAAAGTCTGTTGGTGAGATCTTAATGTCAATGTTCTTAGGCAAAAATGTAGCATGAAGACATATAAAGAGCTTTAACGTAGGACTTTCCAGCCTTCTCGAGCTTAATTTTCTGTCCACTAGAGGTCCTCAGTGACATTCCTTTAGGGGCCAGGTGTGCAATGACTGAAACTACCTGCAAGATGCAGGCGGTTTTCCTGTACATATTTAGTCTTCTGTGCTCTATATATGGTTTTTAGTGTATAGTAAACAGTTGTTTTGAATGGTAATGTAACACCACTCTCATACTGGAGAGATAATGTGCTCATAAACTGCCAACTGCTTCGTGTCTGTCCTCACCAGGTACCCTTATTTACTGTGTGGTGATTGTAATGTGAAATGAATAAATGCCAGTAAAATATACTGCATTAAGACATTATTAAACCAGATTTAAAAAATGTTCAGCTAGCAGGAAAGGTTGGATTTAGATAGTAGCAGTGTTCTTGCAGGTAAAGCAGTTTTTACCCAAAATGCCAGTGTGTCTCTCAGTGTTGATGCCAGCTGCTCTATGGGATACTAGTTGTACTGTTCTATGTGTAAAGGAGATCAGTCCTCTACACTTTACAATGCTTTTAAAGGAAAAGCTTTGGGTGGTACTTTTTAATGACTGTAATCCTGTAAGTGCAACTAAGGGTACGCTGGCTAAAATTATGTGGTCATAAACTGGACATACGTAAAACTGCCATATTTGAAAAGGTCATATTGGTTGAAAAAAATAGAAACTCTTGTAAACCTGACAGTGAGCGACACTGATCATCTAAGACCCAGAGCAAGGTCACTTTAAAGCCCTGGCCTGCAATGTCCAGTTGGAGGACTTAAAGGGCACAAAGAGTGTGAAAATAGAACTCACAGAGGTATGGACACCTGGGAGCAGCCTCAAAAAGTTTTGTCTGTAAAAATACCGCTCTTACTATTACTACTACCGCTACTACTACTACTACTACTAGGCTGCAACAACAATTACTACTACAACTATACTACTACTGATGATAATAGGAATTAACTTTGATGTAGCACCTTTAAAAAAACATTTAAAACAAAATTTCACTGCAAAACTTTTTGTGTGTATTAGTTACTCACCTTTAGATGTCTTTAACTGAAGAATGTACTTTTTTCCTTCCGGTGTTATACCACGATTAACTGATTTTTTCAAAAATGCAAGCCACTCACTTTTCTCACTGCTGTTGCTGTGTTTGTTTGCAGAGATACAATTTTAAAACATCAAAACTATCAAAAATGTCCATCCAAAACTCTCAAATGTTCATGTGGTGTAATCCAAGTCTTCTTTATTGTGTGGTATGATCAGTACAACCAAATCACTTTTATTTAGACTAAAAAGCCGCAAAATCCAACATATTTGGAACAAGGCTCCCTGTGGTGTGCCTAGCCAAGCATACAACACATATTGGATTTAGTGGCCTTTTAGCCAAAATAAAAATGTTTTGGAAGTATTAAGCCTTTGGCATGACAAAAAAAGACTTGGATCATACCACATAAAACTTTTGAGAGTTCTGAATGGATGTTTTTAAATGGTTTGGATGTTGTGATATATCTCCTTAGGCTGCCAGCAAAAGCAGCTGAAGTGAGTGGCTCGCATTTTTAGAAAAAATCTGTTTACTGTGAAATAATGCTGGAAGGAAAAAAAAATTTCTTCAGTTCAAGACATCTGAGGGTGAGTAACTAATGCACACACACACACACACACACACACACACAGAGAACACAGTTTTGTGGTGAAACATTACTTTTAAACTTAAGATATAAACTACATTTAGTTATTTTAATCATTTTGGAAAATATCATCCAAAAGCCACAAGATAAAATTAAATCTTTAGAACAGACTTTAAGGAGGATGCTGAGTTTTCCCTCAGATCTCCAGGTAGTTTCACAGTTGGGGCAGAAAGAGCAAAAGACTGTTGGTGACAAGGAAAGATTTGTCAAGAAATGTTGACAGAATCCTGATTGTTCAAAAAAACCCTTAATTTATTTGTAAAAATCAAAGGTTATCAGTATAGGACAGCTGCAATACTCAAGTCTACACAGTAAAAATATGGATGAACTGAGCATCAAAGTACTAAATAAAAAAGATGTGGGTCTATTTGCAGCGTTATGAGGACAGGCACCCACATCAGAGGAGAGATATTAGAGCACTGGGGCCAAGGGGCTTTAAAACTACATCTAATTTGGAGTCATTCAATTGTAGTCTTTCTTTTGAGCAATCCAATTTTCAATTTCAGTCAGGCAGGATGGGAGCCAAGCTTTATTGTGACAGCCAATAACCGGGTATCAGCGTCACTGTTATTTATAAGTGCTTCCGAACTTTGTCAGAAACTCCTCTGTTCTGGCTGCTTGTCATTCACATGTTGTAAAGCCCCAGTGATTTTAATTATCTAAATCATTTTTAGTTACATAATGTAAAAGCAAATAAAGTTAGGCTACTGGGAACAAACCATATTAATAAGGTCACTTGTTTGAATGGTTGCCTTGCAGTTAAACACCCTTATTTTGGTTTTCTAACATTGAGCCTATACAATAAGAATATGTCGCTTGATATGTCCCCTCAGCATACACACTTGATGTAACCTGACATATTACTCCTAGCCTGTGCTTTTCATATGTTTTTATCTAACAATCAAAGAAGAAAACTGGGATTTCTTACCTGCACATTTTGCTGTAAAGTCGCAGTCACCTGCGCCCTGAGGGGCTTGGGCCCTGCTGTTTGCCAAACTGTTGTGGACAGCTTCATGATTCCTGCGGCCGAAGATTAGAGAGGCACTGACAAGTGCCAAATGCAGAATGCAAAACCACGGCAGTGCCAGCTTCATCCTGACCGTAACCAACCAGCCACTTCTCCCCCGGCGCCACAACGCGGAGCCCAAACGCGAAAACCCTAAAACCGCGAGCAGAGTTGCCAGCTGCTGTTATTTTGACGTCTTCTTCTTTGTCTCAGCTTCTCACTCCACTCTGACTCCAATTTATTTGAGAGGCTTTTTTTTTTTTTCTACACATGCAGTATACGCCCCTCTCCGTCTTCAAGCCACTAAACAGTATCAGCAAACGTGACCTTCATGTGCGTGAGCGCTGGCGTGGATGTGGTCGTATGAGAGATATTACAACACAACTTAACAATGTTAATGTTAAATGTTTAGTAACAATAATAATAATAATAATAATAATAATAATAATAATAATAATAATAATACTAGTGAACAAACTGATCCTTTGTCCTGCGGCTGTGACACTGCGTTCTAAACTGACCCTCAGTGTTCGGAACAACAGCTCTGGTTGTTGGATGTTTAATATTTGATTTTTTTCAAGATTCTGACTCAATGTTTTTGCTGCTTCAAGAAACAAATTGTTTACTTGTTTTCTCAATTTGTGATCTTATAAAAGAGATTCTAAAATAGTTTGATTACGTCTTATTCACTGTGTCTCAGTGTGGACGCTTCTTTTAGGGCTGCTGCCGCCAGATGTGGGCGGAGCCACAGCTCCTCAGAAGTCTGAAAACGGGGAATTTCTATGGATATGTCAACGCCAACAACACAGTCTTCACTTAACTTTTCTTAAAGTTGCAGCCTGTGATGATTTTTTAAATACACTGAATGTGACAAACAGCGCGACATGATGAACTGTGAGGAAGCTCACCAGCTTTTGTCATAAAATGATTCTATTGATCCAAATCCAGACTTGTTGTAACATTTGTTCCATTAAGATCATCTTCCTGTTATTACTGACGTGTCGTCATGTTTGGGACCGAGACAGAACGAGGAGCAAAAACAAAGAAGGTTACGATAAGATGGAAATTTGGCAACAACAGGAGTCCTTGAATTTAAAGACTGGAGCTTGTCTGGTTTGGGAGAGCAAAGGCTTGGTCGAGAGCAGCAGCAGACGAAGTTCACAGAGGTTTCAGACTGTCAGCTGGATCAGATCCAGATGTTCCGACGGGTCAGTAGGTTCTTTGATCCCTTTATTTTTAAAATCCCAGGATCCAGAGGTGGAAGGGCTGCACAGTTTGTAGGTGATGGTTGGTTCATGAAAGAAGACTGTTTTGTTCAAGAGAGACAAAAATGAAAAAGCTGAGGCAAAACAGAGAATCGAGGAAATGCCAGAGAAGATCACCACACGGCAACCTCAGGTTCAGGTGAGAAAAAGAACGTTTTGGTGAAACTTTGGTGGCTGAGTTTGAGTTTTCCATTTCTAAACGAACACATACCGAGACTGCAGAGGGATGAAACACCCGAACCAGAAACAAAAGACAGAAAGAAAACTCCAACAATGACTGTGAAAAATGAGTGAGGTACAGTCAGTATCTGAGTTTAGGATAACTCAGCACAAAGGGACGCTAATAAATACCACAAGGAGGAGAAACAGGAGGGATCATATAACTTACAAGTGTCTTCTTTTTTCTCATAATCCCATCATGTGTCTTTAAGTCAAGGCGCCAGGCGTTGGGTTGTCATGTTTGAGGTTGAAGTGTCTGAGGGGTTTCAGTTTGAGCCCCTCCACCCTCGTCCTGTTCGGGGTTGATGCTGTGCTGCTGCGGTGTTCATCGTCCACCAAATCCCCTTCTATCCAGTCCCGGTCCCACCACAGTAGACACTGACCAAGACCAGGAAAAAATCAAATGAAATAAATTAAAATAAGAAAAAAAAACTCAACCCGGCACAGGTGGAGGTCTGATTTCACAAAGGTGTCTTCAAACTCAAGTCGCTCTGTTGCCGCCGTAGCGTACAGACAGTATGTGACCGGCTTGAAGAGGATTCCAGACTGGACGGCTGAGAAAGATGGGCTGGGCTGAGCTGAGAGGTTAGAAGGCGGAGCCGGTGATGGCGTTGAGCTGCTTCATCAGGCCTTCTAGGCTGGCCATCTGCTCTGAAAGGTCATCCTGCTCGTAAACCTGGAAGACAGACAGAAACGCAGGTCACATGATGCTGATCCACGAGCTGCCTGAACATCTGCGAAGGAACTCACAGGTGTCTGACGCCATGTTCAAAGGTCAGGCGTTTGACTCCTTCAGTTTGCTTCAACTGCAACACCTAAAAACAGCTGACTAAAACATTGGTTAAATATTCAAATATCCAAAAACCAACCTTAAAGGGATACGCCAACATTTTCTTTTGTTTTCGTGTCTTGCCTCTCTCCCGAGTCCATGACAAGCAGATAGACACCATTTTTTCAACAGTGCGTGCAGTAACAAGGAAGAGACGGGCAGGTTCAAACAGAAAGTGCTAATCTTAGTCTAAAAATAGATAACGTAACATAACACGGAAAAAACGAGTCACAACAAGCACACCGGACCGTTTACAGTAGCTGGAAAGTTTATCTGATGACTGTAGGCAGGCTAACGCTACCCATACACTCCCAGCAACTGAGCTAAGCTAATTAGCGGTGGGCGAGCTCTGACCGTCTCTTCCTTGTTACTGCACACACTGTCAAAAAAATGGTGTCTATCTGCTTGTCATGGACTCGGGAGTGAGGCAAGACACGAAAACAAAACAAAAAAATGTTGGCGTATCCCTTTAACAAAGAGGACTGAATATGAGAAAAGTGTAAATCTGCAATCGCCAATTATTAATGAGGCTGCTTGTTGGGTGTTTTCATGTAGTATGATGCGTTCCATGACTCTCTGAATCCCATTACGCAGTAGAGGTGTGAAATAATCAACTTTCCGCAGACACTGTGTCACTGACTTTTGAAGCTGTTGTGTTGTTGTTGTTGTTGTTATGCAGATTTCACCATTACTTCAGTTAACAAAAACCAGAGAACCTTTCCCATGTGAAATAAAATTAATGATACAAAAGTTACCTGTGCTCATGATAACCTTTCTCTGATAATGATGTTTGTTGGACTTGTACAGAATAATTAACCACAATTTTCTCCCCATTCAACTGTTAGTTAGCAGATGATAAAACCTCAACTTCCTCTGACCGTCCGCAGGTGGGGGGGAAAAAAAACATAAAACATGCCACTCTCGCAAACAGTGACGTATAAGTACTTAACAGTAAATTATAAAAGTAATTATCAGACAAAACGGCTTGTGTAGCAATAGCTTAGGCAGTGGAAGAAAGTTATATCCAGTACATTTACAGCGACCGCTGTTTTTACCGAGTGTAGAGATTAACGGCTCCGTTAGCATTGCATAATCCAAGTCCTGCAATGTGCTCGTGTAGAAAATGTAGCTACTTAACTTTACAACGGAGCTAGCTCAGAAGCAATCAAATGCACGAAATCTAACGTTATCAAGAAACTGAGTTTTAAAACAAAGACCGGTTGTGAAAAGTGAAAGCTGACATCATCATACGTGTGCACACACTGTTGGTTTAGTGCCATTTTCCTGCATTTTGGCCATTCTTACGAAGAAAACACGACCTAAGTTAGCTTGCTGCTGTTTTAGCGTCACTGCTCTTGCAATGTAAACACAACTAGTTAGCGTTAGCGTCGCTACCTAACAGCTGTTTAGGCAACTGCAACAACCTAACGTTTGCAAATGAGGGGTTTATTTACCTCTGTGTGAGCCGCCTCCTTTATTTCCGCCATGTTATGATATGTTGACTGACTGCATGAACTGTAAATAAGAGAACTAGCTCAACATAAGCTAAGCTAAGGCTAACGTTAGCTTGCTTACATATGTGCACAGTCCTCTGCCTGTCCGTTAACGTTAGTTCGCCAAGATTCGCTAGCATTTATCGCTTAATATAAAGGTATAAACGGTCAACAACAGCTAAGCAGTAAGCAAATTAAACAACTAACGTTATAACATGATAAGGAATGTATGCAGCTGTAACAACGTGCAAGAAATTACCGCGCCAGCGACTTGGACTGGGGAGAATTGATTGGTGGTCAGACGCTGAGGTCCTTCGTCAGTTTCCGTAGCCGCCATGTTTGCTCCAATGCCCTGATGTTTTTTGGGTTTTTTTTTTCCTGGGGGGGGGTGGAAATTACCCAACATATTCAAATATCTTCAAAACACACTCCTGCCCCAGGTTGACCATTAAACATGTCAGGTGCAAAATAGGCACAATTATAAGACAAGAAAAAAAAAACATAGATACAAAAAAAAAGATATATTGCCACTTAAATCAGATGATGAAAGTAATTTTGAAAGTCCCTGTAAAGTGAAACTACATTCGTTTTCTGAGTTAACCACATCCCAGAAAGATGTCTTATTAACCATCCTGCCATATTTGAATGCTAGAAAAAGTCGTTTAGTAGGTGAAATTAGGTTTTAAAATCATGACAAAATGAGCCAGTTCTCCCAGCTCTGGATGCTGGGGGCGTGTCTGCTTCAGGCACCGAAGCCCCGCCCACTCGCTGAGCCTCGTCAAGTTTCAACTGTCAATCAAATACCGGCCAACCACGCTAATGCTAGCTGTCACATCGTACCCGAGCAGCTACGAGTTTGAGCCCGAGTCTGAGCCCAGCTCCGATCTGGATGTTTCGGATACACGCCTAGCAGTGAGGGACAGTCGTACAAGAAATCCCGGCTTGCCCTGATAGCGCGGCTCGGCGGCTAACGCTAGCCCCGGTAGTCCCGTGCTGACGGCGGCGGCCCTCGTTGTTGTCGCGGTGTAGCCTTCAAGGCTCCCGTTACTGTGGCGGTCAGCTGTGGGTCCGATGCTTCAGAGCCTCACCTGGACTAGTTTTGAGTTGAATAAAACTAGGTTGCGCTGCATGCATAAATTACATGACAATGTAAATTCAGGACAATGGATCTCTCTCGGTCCTCTCTGTCTCAAGTCTGATTAGTTATAGTTATTAGTTATACAGCACGGACTATAACGTTACACAGCAGCACGTAGTCTATTATTTGTTTACATTATGCGACGGTTGCTCCGATGTACTCTCTAAACTATTTTTAAAACCAACGCACACATGAGAGGCTGAAAGGTTCGGTCTTTGTAGGCGCCGAAAAAAGTTTACTTACACTGGCTGGTGGACTGGTAGCCCCAGCGGCAGTGGCAGCAGACGTCATCGGAGTGGGTCGATGAAGGGCAGGTAGGGGGATAGTTGGCAACGCTCCCGGGATCAGCTGCAGGGGTTTGTCCGTGAACCCCAGCTGTCGCCGGTAAAAGCTTTAAAA
>JAQLOL010014768.1:0-10415 GCA_029783665.1 Naso thynnoides
GTGTGTGTGTGTGTGTGTGTGTGTGTGTGTGTGTGTGTGTGTGTGTGTGTGTGTGTGTGTGTGTGTGTGTGTGTCTCTGTGTGTGTGTGTGTGTGTGTGTGTGTGTGTGTGTGTGTGTAGCTGCGTGCTCTAACAGGCAGCTCAGTGCTGCCGTCTCTGTCATTGAAAGAAAGATTTCTTTAAACCTCAGGTCCACTGATTGACAACCGGTTTAAGCCCGCACGCCGGACTGAACCGGTGAAACCTGAAACCTTCCCAAGCCTAGTTGCCGATGTTCTCAGAGGAATGTGATGGTCCGTGTGGATTGTGAGTTTGCAGTCTAACCGTTCTTTGTACTCCAGCACTTTGTTTCTGCTGCTGCCGCGCTGCTTTCTCAGGAAGTCAACTGCTGCGAGCAGAAAAGGGAGACACTGGCGAGAGATGAACAGATAAATTGTGACTCTTTATATTTTAGGAGGATTTAGACCTGTCACTGTAGAAAGAAAAATTATAGATAAAGGTTAGGCTGTCAGCTCTCTGACATGACTAATGAGATGACCGCAGCAACGCACCTGAGGTCACCTGTTCGTATCCTGATGGTCAGACTGAACAAGCATTTTTCTTTTTAAATTTCTGATAAACTCGATGCGAAGGTGGATTCAGTACTTACGGCTGTAATGTTTCTAATGTGTGTTTGGCTTTCCTCACAATTCTTGTCACAGCTTATTTTCGTGTGTCTTTCATTGTGAAGCTGCATTCGTCTGTGACACGTCTTCACATGGTAGAGCTTTTTCAGCAGCTCCTTGCTTTAGTTTCACATGTTCACATTTACAGGCATCCACACGTGTTCTCACAGGCTCACGATGGCCGAGCAGTTCGACCGCACGTCGCCACTTCAGATGGTTGTTCAACTCACGGTGGAGTCAGAGCGAACACAGATCACACAATTTAAAAGCTCAGCGTTGTTCTCTGTCTGTACTCTGTACCCGATGGGAAACGTAAACAAGAAGCCCGTGTCCCGTCATGGGGTGAGATGTCTTGCTGTTCACTACCCTATTCTGATAATTTCCTCACTGAGCCAATACGCATGCAGCCTGCTCAACGTGCTAGGACCTAAAACTGCTGGTGATTGGCTGTCAACGCTTGCAGGAAAAACACAAGGTCGCCATGAGTTAACGTTCCTCCAGAGAGCGGCTCAGCGTGAAAGTTATGGTGTTATTGGCGTAAATGTGTAACGTTACGTTACAAATGATGCCAGCTCCCCGTTGGACCGTGGCGTGCTCTCATAAATCATCCTGGTTGTCGGTGACATATTTCACGATGTCCGCTGCCAGCTCCTGCGTCATCCCTCCAGCGTTCAGTTATTTCTTCTTTAGTTTTATTTAGTAACTCCGGCAGATTCTCTCAGCAGCAGCTAACAGCAGCTCTCGGTGTCCTCATGTAATTCACCTTTAACTGCCCGCAGCAACTCTGGGTCAGACGCTCGTATAACTCTAACGTTACATCTTGGTAAACATGCCGCCATTTTCCGTCCGGGTAACGTTAACGTTACTTCGTTAGCTGATAAACGAGCTGCAGCGATCAGCTGATCACAATCTGCTGAGTTTCAGCATCAAATGTGGCGACTGAACTGTGACAGTAAATTATACAGAAAATATCCGAGCGTCACGTTTAATAAGCGTTTACTGAACAACTACACGAACAAACAATAACAAACACAAAGCAGTGTGATGTTTAGTCCACTCTTGATGGAACCTTTTTTCTTCTTCTACTGTTTTGTTCGCTGTAACTCTTGAGGATACCTCACTGCCACCTTGTGGTGTAAATTAGTCACAGAATTACTGAATGACTTGCCACATGATTTACTGTATCAGTGAACTATAGTACGGATAAAACTCAGCCACTTCCATTTCTGCTTTTATTCATTTTTTATTTATTGATACTACATGAAGAAAGAAGTTAAACTTAAAGCTGTAGATAATTTAATACTTTTGAAGTTCAAGCAGAAAATGTCAAAGTGCTGAAACATTTAAATAAAGATTGAAAAATCAGCAACTTAAGTTAAATCATGGTGTGGTGAATGGGTTTGTAATTTTTGTCTCATGGAGCTGCTTTGAGTGTGTAACAATGTCAAGGTGCTGAAAAATTTACCTTTTTTTTCCTGTAATATAATCTTGTAGAACAAACACAGCGGTACAGATACTGTAGTGGCAAAGGGTAATAAACATTTTCATTTTTAAAAAAATCTGTATCCGTATCGGAATGAGCCGACCCTCAAAGAAGAAATCGAGGATCGGGATCGGGCCCAAAAATCCGGATCGGAGCACCCCTATCCGGGACAGGTAGATTCGGAGTAACATTACCTGTAATGGTTGCTAACTAGCTGGTTAGCTTCGGCAGCAACAGGATAGTGAAGCGCTGTGTATTAAGTCCCGCCTCCACATCCTGTTTGAAGCCGTTCGTCACCGCACTGCAGTTAGAGACTTTGGAAATATGGCATGGGTGTGTCTTTAAATGAATGTGAACAGATGTTTTTCCCACAGTCACTCTTCATGAATGAATGAATGAAAGTTAATCAGCTGTTTTATTAGCTGACAGGTGATGACTCGCAGCTTCAAATTGTTAATCGATTGAAACCAAATGTTCCACATTTTGAGAGCGAGGCTTATGTCTCTTTTGTCTCTGTGAAACATGGGTGATGTCCGTCTTCACGTGTGGCTGTTCGGAGTTTGGGGGTGTGGTTTGTGTATCTCAGCACGGAGGATGGAAGCGGGGGGGCAGCAGGACCTGCTCCAATCACAGCTCTTATTGACACCTCTAAGGTTGAACACAGTGGCACTGAGAGCTGCTGTAAAAAGACTTGGACCTGTTCTGTCCGTGAGCTTCGGTCATTTTGTTTGGGTTGTAAAGGAGTGTGAGCGCCTCGCTGACTTTCCAGGATTTGAATCAGGAAACCTTCCATCGGGTCACGAGACGACCACTCCAACTTCTGAGCTTGCTCCGGCTCTGCGTACGTCTGTGTAAACCAAGTGGAAGAAAAAGGATTAGGCTCGCCTCCTCCATTCGTCTGTCGTGACCTTTCAGCCGCAGATAAACAGTAGACACTGTGTGACGAATGCCAAAAGTCCCGTGGTTAACCACAAACCAGCCAAATTGAATTAAAGGATGCAATCAACTGTTGTGGACCAGCAGAGCCGACCTCAGACGACCAGAACGCATGCGTGGCCTTCACATGCGCCACACAAAGACCGCCTTTTGTCGTCTCGTTCGCTAACAGGCTCTCTTAGCTCTGATCGCTCAGATTACATAATTGCCAGGGAGACGTGTGTTGTTCCGAGTATTTTATTTTATGAACGGGCTGTGAGTGTGTGAGGCGCTCCGAGGCTGGACCCGTGATAAATAAATATCTCCCTGTTTCTCTTTCTTCTGCTCTTTCAGACAAGATATTTTTGTAGTTGTAGGGTTTCTGTTTTTCTTTGGAACGCACTTTAGACATGTACTGTTGCTTTGAAGCTGAATTTCCTGCTCCCCTGCTGTGTGTGTAATTACTGCATAAAAATTAAAGATTGTTTGTTTTATATAAAAAGAGAGGAAGAGGCTGCAATAGGTAGTTTTTATTTCTAGGGCAAATTCTACAACTGCTCTGGTTGTGAAAGACGGATTTCCTGTCTGTTTGCTTTCTGATCATTTTTAAAAACCCACAGCGGATGTTTTTACTTAGTGTGGCAGTGTGTCCTTCAGTCATTGGGTCACAAACTTATATTTCAGGTTTCTGTTTTTCGTCTTGCTGATGGAGGAACGTGCTTCGCTGTCTTTCTTTCACCCATTTACATAATCTCTCTGCATTTTCCTCCCTTGAGCTACACATGTGCAGAGGTGGGCGTGTATCTGACAGCTGTAAACCGCTGATGCTCACATCACATCTTCCTCCTCCTCCTCTTTCTCCTCCTCCTCTTTGTGGTTAGTCACCGTGGCGGGTCAGTTTTCAGCCACAAAGGACAGGTGAGGTCTTGGTGAGGCACGGTGGATTACACTCGCAGTGCAGCTGGCTCCTAGACGTTAAGCAGCAGACGCAGAAGGCGCCGTTTCCTTGGGCAAACAGATGACACCAGCAGAGGGAACTGGTAGATGTCTCGTCATGACCTAAGCCACGCCCCCTTTCAACAGATAGTCAGACCTTATCTTCAGGCTGCCTGTCAGCTCACCTACAAACTACTTATGAACGTTTATTGAAAGAAGCTTAATGGACCTGCAGCACAGTCATTTCAGGACGCTACGTTTTAAAGTAGTGAACCTGAGCAAACGTGCCAACATACTGGTTTGGTGTTGTGTTTGAACCAAATAACATATTTGTCTGGTTTCCACTTCAGGGGCCGGTTGAACCAGCTGGTCTGGTCTTAGCTCAGGCTGCTTGTAACTTGGTGTTCTAAGTCCATCTTGGCAGTCACGCCCGTTGCACCGCCAGGGCTAAAGCCTTCTTCCCGCTAAAACCGGTTGTAAATCTCAGTCTGGTCAGGAGGAGGTGTAAGGTCACAGTTCTAGGACGTCTCACTGGCAGCAGCACATCTTGACACTGGTGCGTCTGGCACAATGAGTGGCCGTTAGACGGAGGAGCGTTAACAGCGACCTGGTCGAAGGACAGCACTGCTGCTGCCATGGCACGTCTCCTTGGGGACCAAACATCCAAAAGTGCCGCAGTGAGGTGAAAAGTTTCTCAGTGATGTCTGAATGTTAACCCTGTTGGCTGGCAGGAAGCACACGTGGAGCGACTCTGGACAAGTTGTCCCGCTTGTGTTTCCACCAGAGTTGGCATGGCAACAGAAAGATCACTTTACCTCGCTTTCCACGGCATGAGAAGAGTCTGCAGCGATACGGTAAACATACAGTAGGAATTATGTAATGTCATTTACGTGCGTGTTGCAGTTTTTGCACAGGTTCAACTTCCACAGAAATTCCCTCCAGGAGACGGAACGAGGAATGCAAACGGAAGAACGAGAGGAGTGAAGAGGCCGGAGGAAATCCTGGAGGAAGGATTAAAGGTCCGTTAATGTTCTGTGGCTGAGGAAGGAAAGGAGGAAGAAGAGGAGGGGAAGGAGATGGTTCCTGTCAGGCAACGGCTGAACATAAACAAACTCAACTGCTCTGCCATCCGGGCCTCCGTCCATCCCGTCTGTCTTTCATTCCCGCTCTCCTCTCTTCACATGCAAGTCAGCTGCTTGGAAACGTTTCAAACTGCACATCATCAAAATCTGAAAATCTCATCCTGTCGGATTTAATGCAAGACGTAGACAGCAAAAAGAAAAATGTGGTCAAACTGCAAAATTTCTTGATTCTTTCATCCATAATAAGTTTTGATAAATGGGTAGATGTTCACGCAAACATAACTTCAAATGATTAAAAACACAATATAAGCAGACACATTTTTTGCCTTTCTGTTGGAGTTTTGCAGAACAGATTTTGTCTGTTCATCCTTCTTAACAGTCTCTTGCTTGTCCTCGACATTTTTGAGAGTCGGTGTCTTGTTGCTGTAGTTCCCCTCTCATTAATGCTCAATACCAAAAGTGAATCTGATTTTAGAAGCAAACATAAAATGGAAAAAGACAGAAAATGTACCAAAACAAAGAGCGTCTTCAGTTATAACGAACACGTGGACTTTTCTCCAACATTTGTTCACAGAGGAAAAATGAACATTAACGCCAGCCAAAAGTGTTGTGAGACTTGCCTGTGTCTGTGAAGTCTGGCCCGTGAACTGAAAGCAGCAGGGATGGAGTGAAGTCAGCCAACCTGCACGTGAGGTGACGGTGAAGACTGAAGTAAAATCAGGTTTCCTTCTTCTCTTGTGACTTGAGTTTCCCTCCTCCGAGCTCCCCTGGAGGTTCTTGTCTCTCATTGCTCTGTTGCCTTTAAATCGATGCCCTCCTATCACAGACACTGTGAAAAACATGACAGGCGAAGTCTGTTTGGGCGCAGAACTGATTTCAGCTGCAAGCCGGACGCAAGCCAAGTGCGGCTGAGCGTGTCGTCGGCATTTTCCACTTGAATTTGGTTCCTGTCAGTCTCAGGCTCACGTCCACCTCGTCTCAGGGTGCTGATGTGCCTCTGACCTCTTTGGGCAACAGGCTTTTAAAAAAGAGAGAGGAGCGAAAAATAGAGAGACCGAGATGCACAATGCTGCACAGCCGGCCCCCGTCTCTCTCTGCAGCTTCCTCCTGTCTCTGTTTGGCCAGTGAAGCCCACCGACACGCTGCCTCGTCTTCCCTCCCCTTCACCGCCTCCCCTCATGAGAAACCCGATCCACGAGGTGTCTCTTTACATTTTTCCAGCCCCACTCGCTACAAACAAGCTGCAAGAGGAGCGTGGGTCTGCTAAACTCTTGTTGTCCACATGTTTGACTCAAATCCGCTCACACTGCAACGTTCATGACTGTCCTTTGTGCTGTCGGTGCCCAGCAGGGAGCAGAATCCTGATTAAGTGAGTGACAGGGTTCATGAGTGTGCACGTAAGTGTGTGGGGTGCTAACCAGTTAGCACAGGAGCACGGAGTGTTAAAGTTAGCATGCTAGCAGCCGGCCTGGCCTGTCATGTGCGTGAGCAGATGGAAAGGTGGACTTAAAATGGACGGGGAATGGTAACAGAAGACAAGTGTTTTTACTGGCTGAGGGCAGAGTGGAAACTTCACGGCTGGATTGACTGCATTTTATTTTTATGATTCCATGAATGTGTTGCTGTGTGTTCGAGTCCGCGTTGATGTTCCAGCGGAGCTATTCTGTCTGTGGCTGCTTATCAAACATGTTCCCATGTGGAAGCAAAGCCAAGAATAAAAAACAGAGTTTTAGTCAGAATCATAAGGAGTCCAGTGTTTAGGGCAGAGGGGGGAAACTGCTCGCTCACAGTTGAAGATGAATTATTTAGTTTTTATGAAACCTCTAAAATCAGAGTTCAAATGTTCGCTTTAGTCAAACCAAGAGTCTGAAAAAGTCAAGCTGATCCAGACCGTGTTTGACGTTTAAACTTGATAAATGACGCAAAAAGATTAATATATTTTTAAAAGTTTGTTTCACAAATAAACCAACGAATCAGTCCAGCTCTGTTAGAGGAAATATTCTGCTTCATTTCACTTAATCAAGATTTTGCCTTTAGTTTCAGTTCTGCTAAAAGTAGAGCTGTTCAATTCTGAAAAATATCTAAATACGATTATTTGGACTGATACTGCAATTGCGATATAAGTTTCAATATCAGAGGGAATGATAAGTTTTGCAGAATTCTTCTCATTTTCATTGAAAAACGTATTAAAATGATTTTGTTGTGATTTTTGCAGCGTTCTGAACCAAACAAGATGTTTTCTCTAGTCTGTAGAATCTGACGGAGGCCTGGACGACTCTCCAATATTTGAATTTCCTGAATTTTGACACGTCTCCTTAGCAAATGTTGTGTCCCTGTGATTTCTTTATTGCAGGAGTCCATGTTGTGATTTCGATTAAACTTTGAGTAATTTTCAGCCATAATTCAAAGTATAATTAGAATTTATTTCAAGGCAATATTATTTTATGAATTTGAATCAAAGTTGGGGGGGTAACGTACTGATAATAAACTTTAGTTCTGCTTCTGTTCTGTTCTCTCCTGTTCTGACGTGTCGTGACGTGACGTGACGTGACGTGTCGTGTCGTGTCGTGTCGTGTCGTGTCGTGTCGTGTCGTGTCGTGTCGTGGCCTGGCCTGGCCTGGCCTGGCCTGGCCTGGCGTGGCGTGGTTGATTCACTGGTGCTCATGTGTGGTGGAATTCCTGCTGTGCGCGTCCTGTAAGCCGCCCGGCGCTCTCACCTGGACTCACTGCTTTTACTGCTGATGTTCTTACAACAGCGTCTCTCTCAAGAAACTCTTGATGTGACAAACCAGCTGTCAGGGGGTCAAACCTGTGACCTGTCAGTTACGTGAAAGTCTGTCCAGAAAGCGCCAAACGCTGCCGCCCTGCAGACGCGAGTGCATGAAAAGGATAAAAATGTGGCACCACAGCAGAGGCCGAATTATTCTGCTTCGATTTCTGAGGAAGATGAGTGAAGCTCTTCAGGCGTGTGTGTGTGTATGTGTGTGTGCATGTGTGTGTGTGTGTGTGTGTGTGTGTGTGTGTGTGTGTGTGTGCGTGTGTGTGTGTGTGTGTGTAATTGTCAGTGCTGAAACAAGCTGTTGGCTTTGATATTTTGACAGCCTTTTCAATAATTGATGAAGCATTTTAAGAGACTAATCAAAGAAAAATGCCAAACAGCTCCACACATTTAATCAGGTTGTTTGTCATTTTTTTAGACAAAATAATTAAATGGGAATTTTCTTCAGATGATCTTTCAGTAATTTTCTCGTTTAGTTGTTTGATTTGTAAAAAGCTGCACAAACGGTGGCTCAGATTGTTTGGTCTGACCATAGACGCCATGTTAATTATATCATAGAAGCATTTTCAAAGAGGTTCTCAGATCATTTTTAATTTGTATCTGCAGGAAAAACACCAGTGATTAACAGGTTGTTCCAGCTGCTGCATTATTCAGAATAATCCTTTGGAGCTCTGTTGTAGTGTGACTTCAGCTCAGTTCTTGACATGAATCTAATTTGACACCGTGAGCGTTTGTAGCATCTCTGCTGAGCTCAGCACTCAGCCTTTGATTGTAAGCAAACAGGTGATTGGCCTCAAATAGCCTCTAAGCCTGGCTGAGGTAGAGTTACACCGATCAAACCCGTAAACAGTCGTGTTCTCTTCTGATCGCGCTCGTCGTGATCAGCCGTTGTTTTCGGACGTCTGTGCTGCGTTCATCCACCAACACAACAAAGATCACGTGAGTGAACAGCTCGATCAGGAGCGGAAAGCTTCATCATGGATGAGTTGTTTGTGTTTTGATGTTTACTCAGTGAACTTGACAGTGAAGCTAACTGTTCCCCCTCCTGAGAATGAACAGCAGTGGAGTCCAGCAGCAACACAAAGGCTAATGTACCCACCAGTCACTCAAACAGGACACAAAGCGCTGCACTCGGAGTTTAGTGTCTCTTTCTGAGGTCGTGTCACGGTTAAAAGTTTCCTGCTCTTTCATAAGTGTGTCACAGAATCATATTTGAGCTCCACGTATGAACATCAGACATCGTTCCTCCTGATCAAACTGACCGTTATGACGTCTCTCACTTATATGCTTGGTGAACCTCGCTTCATCGTTTGAATACAGTTCATAGATTTTGTCCTGGGAAAGGTCTTTGAGTGCCCAGTATGAGAAGGAGGAACGCCTGCCTCAACAAAAACATGTACGGTGTCTATCAGGGCATGATGTCATGTGTAGCTCATATGAAAGAAAGAAAACCTGGCATGTCTGTTACATTTCAGCCTAGCAGACGTGACAGTCTGAAGACCGAGCTCTCTCTTATTTCTTCACATCAGACTGATGAAGCTCAGGTTGTGCTTCCCGGAGTGTTTGCCCTCAGTAGGAGCTCACAGGTGTTTCTAAGTTTCTCTCAATCAGATGCAGGTCAGACATTTAGTGCCTGTGACACTGAGTTTCCCCAAACACTGCAGTGAAAGTGACTCGACCTCTGAGCTGAGAGTGAAGTTCACCCACGACTGCATGTGTGAATGTCTGACAGCAAGCGCACACACCTGACAACATGAAGACCTGCCACAGGTCATGGATAAATGCAGAGTGCGAGGTGGCCGCAGCGCTCTGCGCCGCCGCAGCCGGCAGTGTGAACAGTCAGGTTCGATTACATGGGCGGCGAATGGAAACTAGCTCCGCCCTGCGGCTGTTGGCGGCGCTACCGCATCCAGTGTTTTCGCCGTAACGTGTCTCATCCAAAGTCTAGACATAAAACTGTACAGCTTCAAACAGGAAATAATGTCCAGTTGTGTCACACAAAAAAATGACTTGATTAACAGAGAATTAAAAGTTCATCAGTTCATCAGTTAATCCTGGACTTAATGGTTAGCAGCAGAAACACAACACACTGAGAGCGTCTGACCCATCGCTAATGTTAGCGACATGTACGGTAAATGATGCGAAACATAAAATGTTTTGGCAGAGCTGGCCACTTTCCCGTTTGTTGCCACCAGCGATCAGAAGTTACAATACTGTCATGTTGACTGATTTATTGAGCACAGCTGTCAAATGTTGTCTGTTCTGAGGTTTATTACACAGGTAAGAATGTCAGACATGCTGAATGTGTGGATGTCACACCTGAAGGTTTCGTGTAAACATCAAGATCAAAACCTGGAGGCTGAATGCAGCCGCGCTTATAAAATATAAATATAATAAAACCAGACTGAATCTGAGACCTGGAGCAGCTAATTCACTTTTTTATTGGGCTGTGTGTGCCTCTGCTGAGCTGTGACAACCACGTGTGTGTGTGTGTGTGTGTGTGTGTGTGTGTGTGTGTGTGTGTGTGTGTGTGTGTGTGTGTACACTAGGGAGGG
>JAQLOL010014769.1:0-10415 GCA_029783665.1 Naso thynnoides
GGGTTAAAAAAATCATCAGCTTATATTATTTTACTTGATATTACGGCAATAAGTACTTTCAACATAACTCAACTTTAACTGAAAGAGTCAATTGAAAACATTTCGGCGCATGTTCAGAGGAAAATTTCAAGGGCAGGGGTGTTGACAAGGCTTATCATCAGGCTGCAATGTGTCATGTTTCCCTCCAGAGGGCAGGGTTCTGAAACCATAAGGGCAAATCCTGCTCCACTGAAATCACCCCTGACTGAAGGCTCAATTGTTTCCTCTCTTCGTCATGCACATTATTTGTCTCGCCTGTCACTAACGCGTGTACAGGAAGCAACCACTTTGTTCCTCTCTAGTCAAGCATCAGAAACGAGGCGTTTCCAGGCTAACAGCATCCTGAGTGGGTGTCACTCTGGCTGCACAGGGATGAAGAGGCAGCCTGAGTGTGTGTGAGCAGCAATTTATTATCAAGGAAATGCTGAAGAGCTTTGTTTGTCCTTTCACGTGATTCTCCCTTGAATGGAGCTACATTGCCTCCTACAGTATTTGTGCTACTCCCACTCGTGACCCCTCCTGCACTTTCCTGGTCTCTCCCTCCTTCATAGCCTGTTTCTTGTCACCTCTTTATATTTCTTGTTTATACTCTTCCCTGCTTGTGGCTACGTGCTCACCAGTGAGAGCTATGAGATGAGAGTTGAATGTTGAGCTTGAAAGAAGAAATTTGGACAATCAAAGCTCCTGATTCTCTTTGAGGTAATACTTTTCAGGGGTCTTTCAATGTTGAATGCACAGATTATTATAAAAATGATGAATAAAATAAGTTGTAAAACACAGAAATCATCCTTTTATATTCAGATTTATTAGCTCCTAGCTAACAGCCAGGCTAAGGTTGATTTACTTGTGCAAAATGCCCGGGGAACAATAGTGAAGCACTCGGAAACTGTAAGGGTTTTGTGAAGCACCAGCCTGCAAAAGGTCAAACGGAGGGCTGATTGTAAAAGCCTCTGTCACAAGATGCCAAGCTAATAGTCAGGGCACAAATTGCCTGCTGTAATGGCCGGCATCCACTTCAGTCCTCTTCAGGGTGCCAGCAGGACAAGCAGCATCATTCCTGAGTGCCATCCTGCTCTCGTCTAAAGCAGAGATGGATGGTGAATGCAGCAACAGGGTCATGAATTAAAGATGAGTCATGAAATAATGTGAAAGTGCATATGAATGAGTGCACGAGTCTATGTGTTTCTGCTGCAGCGGACAGGAGGACGCACTGTACCCACTGCCTCTTTTATCTCCTCCTGTAAGCATCCTTTCTCCTTTTTCAAGTATCTCCTGGGGATGAATGAACAAAAGGAAATCCATCCAGCCACTTCCTGTCTCAATCTTGCCATATTTTAAGATGGGACAGGTTGTGCGGGGGCACAATAAAAGGCTGGATAAGGTTTTGTTTGAAAGACATGGCGAGAGTGAGGGCGAGAGCTCAGCTCAGCTTTTCTTGAGTCATTTTTTTTCAGAGGAAACTTGAGGTGAAAGTACAGAGAAAGTGAAGAGGAGATAAGAGAAGAGTAACTTGAAAGAACTGCAAAAACACACACACACACACACACACACACACACACACACACACACACAAACACACACACACACACAGACAGGAATGTCCTCTGAGTGTGTGTGTGCAGAGGAGAAGGTGACAGATTTCTCTCCATGACTGTCCATGCTTCCAGTCTCTGTGTGAGTTGATGGCACAGCTGGCTAATTAATTACCACTTGATGCGTTTATTGTCATGTGCGAGCATTCATAACGGAAAACCAGCCACGGCCTTCAGGACAGTGAGACGCTGATATGCTGTGGATACTCGGCTAGAACGATAAAGCCAGCTTTTTCCTGCAACACTGACCATCCCTGAAAATGGCACGCAACTCCTAACAAGAGGGATAAATCATTCACACTTTCAGAAGTGCTTTACAAAAAAGGCATGAGAGCATAAAGAAAAAAAAAACTTGAGATAAAAATGAGGACAATGATGAATTATACGATTTAAAAAAAATGGATATCCTGATTAACGTGATTCAATATTGATTTATAAAATGCAGAGAAGAATCTCTTGCCTTTTACAATGGATGTCTTACAAAATTGAAATTAAAGTAGAGGTAGGCAGTTTATTTTTGGTGTAATTGGGCAAAAAATCTATAATTACCTATGAGCATATTGTAATTGGTGGTCTGAAAGAAAACTAGACTTTTGCACCTCTCCTTGGCTCTGAATTCAGGTTTAGAAAACGAAGACCCTTTTTTTGGTCAATCATGGGTCATTTCAGAGAGCGTGTGTTCCTATTCGCTGCTGTGGATTTATATCCTCTCAGCTTGTGAAATCCCGATTAATGGAAGACAACCCAGGAAGAAAAGTTTCTCCTCCAGCTTTAGCAACAACTGCAAACACGGCAAAGCAGCCCAAAAAAGGAGGACCAATGAATCAAGAAAACAATCATCTAGAAGAGAGGGCGCCAACAAATGAAAGGCAAGTGAAGGTCAGAGCTACGGAGCAAAAACAGGAAGGGGGCATCGGAGGTGCTTCCTCAGGAGTCTCAGCTACAGTAACTTTGTTTCAAGACACTGCATATGCCAGCTTAAATACCTTCCAAACGCAAGACATTGGTAGATTTTCAGGCTGTTGAGTGAATCTCTGACGGCTATCCCTTGTGGGTATATATTTAATTGTCGTGTCATTAAATATAAACTGAGTCTCAAGTGCACTGTGGTTGTTGTATGGATGCTCTGCTCAATGCATTTGGTTGTTAGGGGGTAAGAAGATCAGCACACAACAAGAAAATCACAAATTAATGACATTAATGATGGTTCAATTCCACTTAAGCAGTTCATACATCTTTGTATTGTATATGTTGGCTCACTGTTATGGTTTACTGGGACACTTTATGGTACTAAGTCATCGTTAGAACTGAGATAGGCAATGTCTGGAAATCAAGCTAGCTGCAGCATTAGACTCCTGAGGAAGCAGCTCCACTGCACCCTCCCTGTTTTTGTTCCAGATTGCATTTTATTTGTTTGTTGTTGCTCTCTCTTTAAAGCCAGTTTACACCAAAGATTCATAACGAGATTAAATGGTTGCAGGGAATGCTGAAGCGATGTAAACTGGTCCGTCTCAGCTCGACTCAAGCCGACTGACGGTGTCACCTGTTGCTAAGAGGTGCAACGCAAAGACAGGCCCGTTACAGCCTGAATACAGAATCAAGGCCCTTTCACACCATTTAAATTGTAATATGCTGAGAGGTTGTAACAGACTTTTTGTGTGATGATACCAAAGAAAAACTGCGTACCCTGGCTTTTATATTATTAATTGCACCTAAACTTTACACACCACAACAAGTAAAAGCATCTGCTGTGAACAAACTCAATTGTTCCATGACTAAAAGTTCAAAGTTTTCCTCCAAAGAAGAGAAATATGGCATGTCCAAGCAAACCATTACAAGGGAAAGCTGCAATTAAGACAAATAAAACAAAATGACAACCTTTTGAATTTTAGACACTAATGGCCCCCAATATGATCAAAGCTAAAAGCTTATGTGAGATTTGGAGAGAAAGTTGTGTTTGTTGAAATGAAAAGTTCCTAAGCAGTGTCTGACGATGAGTTTCCATCTCCACAGCTCTTCTGCCTCCACATTATAATTAATGTGACAAAACCAGACCATTACGGAGAGGCCTGGCTGCCTTTGTGGGCTGTTACATTACATTTCAACTTCCGTACCAACAGGCAGGGTTTCAGGGGAAATGTGCTCATACGCTTTATCTATTCCAGCTACACAGTGTCAGCGGTATGGTTTCTGCTGCCGGCACCAGTAGAGCTTTAAGGAAATATAGTCTTAATCTAGAAAAACCCAAACAACTTGGTATCTCTGAAAGTTTTAGTATTATAGCTCAAAAACCCCTGATGTCATACAGGCCCTATTTAAGTCCCCTTCATGCAAAAGTACTCAACATGAGCCTACAATATGACCTATTAAATCTTAACTCTAAGAGATAATAAAACTTGGGATAAATGGCTCTAATTCAACCTTCAGCTACTGAATTCATAATAAAGTGGAGACATGAGAAAGTCTTAGAAAGCTGTGAGAGTCAGAGTAGTTTAAAGATGAAATAAAAGCATGTATAAAGTGATGAAGTAATGAGTCCTAAAACCTGAAGTCAGTTAACATTGTTCACTTCTACTTCTATCTTCTCAAAGTCTGCGTGTTTTTTTAAATTTGCGTTTTATGTTAAATGCCTGAATTAAGGTCTGTGGTTAATACAGGCTAAAGATATTTAGCCTTTTTTCTTTGTGACATAAAATATTCTATTATAAACCCAATTTTTGTACTTTTAAGGTTTCACTTGCTTGTCAAACTTGTCAGACGTGGTTAAATGACACTACATTGTTTGTCGGGGAAGTTAGACATCATCATATGAAAAAGATCTTTGAAAAGCATATAGCAGTGATCACTAGCTATATCAGGTCACAGTAAATAGAGAGACTTTTGTAGAAAAGTCAGCGCGCTAAATCAAATCAGAAGTTTAAATGACCACCATGTCCTTTGTGTAAGGCCTAACAACACCTTTTTGCTTCTGGCGATTGCATTTACACTTAAAAAAACTCAAATGCAGTGTTCGTCCGTAAAGACTATCATGCTGAACAAAACGTCTAAGTATCTTAAACTCGTGTTTGTTACAGAGCAATTTTTGGCGGTAATCCAAAATGTAAAGATTCCCATTAATTATTTGCCAAGGGAACCAGTGTGTAGTTAACTTATAAAACACCATCCCTTCACCACTCTATGACCTTCAACATCTAGTGGATAAAATTCAGATTGCAACAAACTTAGTATTCCTCCGTAAGCGGCGCATTTAAAAACATGTACAAGAACCTTCAATTCTTATTTTCAGGTGATTCTAAATTTATAAAAACATAATTATGAATATTAAATTCCATTTCTGCCCAAAGAGCCTCCTAAATCCTGCACACTGGATCTCTAAATATGCAGAGGTCAACGTTTTGATACTTAAAGTATCATTTGGCAAAGTGGATAAAGGTCTCTCAGATAAAACAAGGCTTGTGCTAAAGAGAGAAACACTGATAAAAGATTTTTTCACTGTTACATCAAAAGAAGAGAGACATTTACCAAAAGAACAACAAGCCAGTTGGCAGCCAGTTGGGTCAGTATCAGTGAGCAGCAGTCATCTGTCAGTTTTTGTTATTTGAGTTTATCAAGTGACATGCTGACCTTGTGCATTCACGACGGTCTTGTTTTTCTTGTTCAGAAAATTGAAATATGTACTTCCATTGCAGCAGTTGTTGTCTGAAACTGGAGAATTGTAGGAACTGAATGTTATGTTTCTGGTGTCATTTTCCTTGTTATAACTTGTTTCAAATATACTGACACTTGTTTTGCAAAAGTTCCAGATGTATTAGATCAAAGTACAAAATCACACTTATGAGTCAAGGTGACAGTGAGACTGGATTATAAAAAAACACAAACAACACAACAATGTAATGTGTTACGTGGACTCTTTCTGAGAAATGCGATGGGAAACAAAAATGCTGCCTGCTTTATATTCACAGATCATGTTTTTGTCTCTGTGAGAAGTAAACATTTCCCGTTAAAAACAGCAAACCACACAGCAGTAGGTTTTTAAAAAAAATACGTTTACATCATAATTTGTAGGTGGTCATCTTTTAATTTTTCTAAAAGCAAGTGTATGTTTGTGGAAAAGGGAGACACACCTGGCAGAGATGATTCATTACCATGAGACAGTTTCAGTGATTCCTGGTTGGACGTTATGTCGTTTTTTCATTCTACCACTGGGGGTGCCAAAGTCAAACAATCAGAAAATAAGTGATTTTACAAATTGTAGATTTAAAGCTGCACCAGCCCATATCTTTATTGTAGCAACAACTCTGAAATATGGTCACTAATTGCAACAAACCCACTGACAAACATCAGCGGACTCTTTTAGCATCTTTTAGCTCCTTGTTTTGGTTTTCTGGCCCTCAGTCTCAGCAGTCTAGTTTTTGCATGTTATCTGATGAGCACCAACAAGAATACAAACAAAGTGAGCAACTAGCTAAGGAACATAGTGAAGCATTTGGCAGCTAGAGATACAAGAAAGTCACTTCAAAGTGCATAACATAATAATCCGGTAATGCGATGGTAAAGTTGATGAAGAACAAAGCAGAGAGAGAGGAAGAGTGAATATTGGAATAACTATTTTATAAATGCTAAGATGCTGTGTGTCTGTTGGGCACGTATAAAGATTTGTTTGTTAATGCTGGGGTTGGACTACATGATATCAGCCCGATAACAGCCCAACCAGGAAGACATAGGGACGATCAGTGAGCATCTGGCACAAAAATCAATCATTTCATCTTGCGTAGTGTGTCATAATGGAAGACAACAGATGCTGCATCTAGGACACCTCATGATCTCATGACAGATAGACTAGCATGTTTAATTTTTCGTATACCTCCCACACTGGCTTGTCAGTAGCAGTAGTAGTCAGTGATGAGCGCCTCCTTGCTGGTGACGTCATGCGCATTGTGAAGTGTGAGCGATGATTGATCAGGGACCAACGTATCGTCTGTCATATGTCTCAGCAACAGCAAGGCAAGAATTTATGACTCTTCAATCGCCCAATCTGACACAGTGAACGTTTTAACAGACAAACATATCTTTTAGTCTGACTCCGGCACATAAAACGTTCATCACTGCATTTTTTTTAAGGTGTTCGTATGTCAGTGCTGAATTTACAGGTTGCTCTGCTGCCCCCAAGTGGCCAAAAATCAATTCAGGCTACTTCAAAATAAAATCTTAAAAAGCATATATTCGGTAAACTTTCATGAAGATAAACTTGATATGCAACAGGTGTGAAGATATTTACAATATGATGAGAGTAAATGCATCATGTTCATGATGCACTCAGTATCCTGCAGTGTGTGTCACCATCTGAAACTACATTTTTACTCTCTTCCCCTTTCTTGCTTTTCCAGACGGAGGTGACAGCTCATTTTTCTTAGTCATGGCACTATAATCCACAGAGATTACTGCGAGTCATATAAGGCATCAGTATCAGAGCCCTGACTCCATCTGACTTCAGAGCGGTCTGAGGCAGTAAAGATGAATAAATGTTCCTCATCACAGCTGTACAGAGAGGTGAAAGTCGCAACAGTGACGATACCAGATTCATTTTCTTCCATCTTCCAACCGGTTCACCTTCTACTTCTGAGACTTCTTTATGCCTGCTCGAACCCCATTACTGATTTTTCTTGTGATCAGCTGCCAGCCGCGCTGCTGGTGACTGCAGTTCACTGAGCTCATTCATGTACCCGAAGATTACAGGAGCCTTTCTTTTCATAGCAGGGTGCAGGAGGTGAGAGAGGCGTCAGGTTTTAGCACAGACACATTTCACTTATGCTGGAAGGGTGTTGTAGGTACAAACCTTCTGATACCTTCACATTCAATCACATTCTGAAGCTCTACAGCCCATGTTTACTTGCTCCAATTTGTGGAATAATCATCCCTTTAGCTTCTATTATGTGGGTGTAAAAAAGGAAGAATAATGCTGCCATGAAGTCAGTCGGTTAGCTGAGGGCGAAAACTTGCACTTGCATTCTTTCAGCCTCTATTTGTTTATGTTTTGACAGCTATGCACAGTAGAAAATATGCTGAATTAGCTTCTAGCAGTCCCAGTTTTCTCCATACCAATTTATTTAAGGGCCTGATCCATATGGGATTTTTTAGGCTGATGCCGATATTGATATTAGGCTCAAGAAATTTACATTTTCTGATATATCGGCTGATATAATATACATAGTATCATCTGGATGTGTTAATCAAATGCTGGTGACAAAGAGATGTAATGAAGGCAGGATATCTTGCATTTTAACAAACTTTATTCCAAACGTCAGCGCACTGAACAGTAACCACTTCACTTCAAATGATGAACTGCCCTCTGCTGGACAAACTGCATAATTACACTATGTTAAATCACTGGTTGAAGCATTTTTTCTGGTCTTAAAAACTGTTTGTCACAAACATCATATTGAAGAACATAGATGCAAAAACCGAACCAGTACCAGCAAACTGATATATTGGTCAGACCCTCGATTAAATTTGCACTAATCAGCAGCTCAGGATCACAGGACACACTGATGCTTTCACTTGTTTTTGGGACAATGGTTATTTTCTCATACATATATAACAGTGTAACTTAGACACTAAACTTATATTTAGTTGATGCCACCATAGTCTTCCTCAGGGGACTAGAATACTGTTGCAACTTGTCTCCCCACTAATACTCTTAAGTTTGAATTCATTCTCTAGTCTAGAAAAGTTTTCTGAACCTGTTTTTTTTTTTATTCCTCTGCATCAACTCAGTGGTTGAATTGAATTATTTGTTTGTCATTCCAAAGTATATTCAGCTGATTTTTTGTGATCCAGTTTCAACTGTGTTTATTCAGACTGATCTTCTATTTCTGTTTTGACATTTTAAGAAGAGCTTTGCTAAAGCCACAAGCCTGACAGTTCCAGCTTGTTCGAAAGCATTATTGTGTTTGACACCGAACAGGTTTCTATTTAAATCTGCACAGATTCTGATGCTAATCTTCCACTTTCTATCACCAATGACTGGTGATTTCTTATATTCTTACTAAGCTGTTGCTCAGACTGATCGTCGTCTCTTCCTGCCCTTTCAGTTGCAGGACGTTGGTCAAACCGTCATGCAGTGTTTTGTCCGTCCTCCATGTGCAAAACATTTTATTTTTTGCAAACCTTTCACACAAAATCACATCCATTTGCAGAGAAGACATTCTACAACCAAAAAGTGATATAATCCTCTACAAACATTGATATGTTTTATATGTTTAAGTGATGACGATATCCCATGAAAGTGTAAGTTTTATAAGTGTATCTGTGTATATGACTGAAGACTGAAAGGAGAACTAACTTGGCAGCAGTCGCTCACTCAGGGTTTTAAAGAAGCTTCCTCATAAGCCTGCATGAGCTGTGTGTCACAACCTCTGCTGCTGCTGTATCTGCTGACCACGTTGACTAAATACATCACTAACATCCTGTTGTCTCTTTCCCCTCAAGCGCTATCTCTGCTCTACAGTGCTCAGAGGGCCCAGTGGAGCAGTTTAGGTGTTATAAATCTTTACCTATAAGAGAGGAGGATTATTCAGTCCTAATCGTTCAGTCTTGGGATTCAAAGCACCGCATTAGCTGGCACAGTTGGAGTGGAGAGGCACTGCAGGGCAATCCATATTGTTTACACCAGTTACTTCTGCTGATCATGAAGTCATTGCAGCCTGAGGCAGATCAGAAAATAAAGCACTGCCCAAACAACAATGTATGTGCAGAGTGCAAGTAGCAACAAACAGCTGCAATAGTGCAATGTGTGGGTTTGACACAACAGCGCTTTCTGTGCACGCGCGTGCGTGTGAGAAAGAGGGTGAGCTTGCGAGCGAGCCTCTCCAATGAGGAGAATGCGTGTTCTTCTCATGCTCTGCTGAAGCGTGAAAAACTCTGTTGACAAGCCGGCCGGCAGCCAGATCAACACGCTGTTGGTCAGAGAAAAGATTTGAACCTCCTCTCTCCTTAGATGTGACCTCTGAGGACTGCAGACATGCAGCAGTGGAAATCAATGATCACATTCTGTGCATCTGGTGTCTTTATTGTAAGATTTACCCTGTTAAATTAGGGATGTTTCACTTTGGCTTGAATCAGTATTCGAATATTCATGACAATATTCAGTATACGGTGGATAAATAGGTGCCTAGATTACTTGATGACAGATCAATAGATGACGAGATATAGACAGATATTAGGACAGCACAATTAATCGAAATGGTCATCTGGAATTTCTTAATTGCTTAAAGGTGCAATATTTGGTAAAGGAGAAATGTGTGTGTCAAAAATGCCTTTTAATTCAAATATTGTGATGCTGCTCAGCTGTCCTGGCCCACACATCATATTCTGCAGATTCAGGAAAACATCTTTGTTCGGTACAAATGGTGCATGGACAGTATTTATAAAGCACTTTTCTGGTCTTTTAACTACTCAAGACACTTTTACAACACAAGTCAGCATTCACCCATTCACAGCAAAGTGGCTTCTCTACAAAGAGCCAACCTGCTCATCAGGAACTCTAACACACACATTCACACAGCAAATGGGAGCAAAGTGGGGTTTACTATCTTGCTCAAGGACACTTTGACATGCAGACCAGAGGAGCCGGGGATTAAACCACCGACCTTCCGATAGGTAGACAACCCGCTCTGCCTACTGAGCTACAGCTGCACACATCCAGAAATATACACCACAGTCATTTTAATATGTTTTTCAACAAAAATTAATATAATTATGTAAAAATGATCATTCCCTCTAATA
>JAQLOL010014770.1:0-10412 GCA_029783665.1 Naso thynnoides
AACTGGTGGTAGAGTCATCTCCACCTTCATTACATGCAGTGTCTCCCAAATCCTTATCAACACACCACATGAAAAAAACATTGCAAAAGTTTTTAATGTGTAAAGTCTCCAAGCTGTAAACTGACCTTGAAGGTTATAATACTAGCAAACTGCGGTTGTGCCTTTGCATAATGTAGGCTTTACGAAAAGATGCTAACGCTAGCTAATGCTAACGCTAGCTAATGCTTGCTTGTTGCTTTATTAGCTTGGGGGGTTTCAAGCTAGCTGCGCTGCTCAACAGCGATTTCTACATACCGCGTTGATAACCATTACTGAAATCATTACATAGACTATGTTGGTAATTAGTAAATGTTAGAAAATACACTTACAGTGCACAGTTTTCATCTAGCGGGCCCGCGACCACATCTCCCGCCAGCAGCACAACCGGAGCCTGCTTCGGACAACTGAGCTGAGGAGGCTGTGTGCACCGAAGGCACCACACCCGGTGTCAGTCGCACCTGGGTCTTGCTTCGACATCCCATGTTGAACTCCATCACATCGCTTGCTTGATAATCCTCCGGTCTAAAGTGAGAGCCACACACGACCGCGTTTGTCGTAGCTGATGCAGCCGTGAAGTCCCGTCTCTTCAGCTGCACAAAACGCACCCAGGCACGAAAGATAGCACCGTTTTTTTTTTCCTGTTAGGAAACCTGTGGACTCGATGTCCTGACAGGCTGGAGTTTGTGCAACCTCCACAAACGCAATAATTTACCATGATAATGATAAATGAATGCAATACAACACTGCTGAAAACACACCGACTCTCTTTCACACGATCGCTCTGACTGATAACGACCTACTCCCACACTGAGTGATGGCATAGCCTAGCATATAACTCCCTCTGCCTACGTAATATGACGCGGTGTTGAAAAAAAAGTGTTTTTCGAGGCTTAGCTCAAAAATGTCACTTTTTGGACTAAATTTTAACTGTTATGTATTGAAAAAAAAATTGAAATCTCCACCAACTTTTAAAATGGTGTTTTTTAGACAAGATTATATATACATTTTGATAAAAGTTTAACCTGCAATATGCTCTTTAAGTCACCCAGACTGAACACCACCGACTGGGTGGCCTTTTGATTTCCATTTGTTTTTTCTTTGTTTAGCTGTGTACGAGTTTATTTGTCCAGATCAGAAAAATTGGTTAACAATGTCCTTACACTCTATGCTATTTGGATGTAATTCTGGATTTTTAAAAATGTTTTTATTTCTTAACTGATGTACTTGATGTATTCTTTAAAAAAAGTTGACAAATTATGCTACTGTACTTAATTTTTGTGCATGCATGTGGTAATAATGCCCCACCGCCACAAATGTTGTTTTTCTACATGTTTTATATGTTGTTACAGTATAAACCTGAATTAAAAACAAATGCACGAATTGATAAATTTGTGTTCTCCGTCTCTTTTATTTAAAATGATGCACTGCTGATGTTACATGAATAAATGTTGTTTTCCATATTGAAGACATGTAAAATCACATCCATGACACACATTGGGTCTTATTTTGCTAACAAATCAACAAACCATAGCATCATTACAAACAAGATTAGATCTATACATGCTAATCAGCCGAATGTATGACATTCCTTTTTGCATGTGGTATAGAAAAAACACACTGATGACCACAGGTTGTAGCATCCTTATCCTGTACCTGTCTCCCTGAATAATATATGTTGGTAAAGATTTTAACAAGGAAATTGTTTATCACTGCTGGAAATTTGTCCCAGTCAGGAGGGTTACCAAAACTGTCAAAGAAAAATCCTTGTCTGTGTTTTGTGATAAAGCCAGCCAGTGTTCACCAGGCATGTTAGACGGGTGTGTGTTTACAACCAGCATGGCAGGGAATTTACACACATTGCATGTTGAAAGTTGGTTGCATGCTAAGACACCCAGAAAGTCTGTTGCATTATTCATTATTTTTTTAACCACACTGATTAATTCAATGGTATTCATTGTGTTTTAGTAGTAATCCAGAAGTACCTGTCTCCTGTTTGATATCTCAGTAACTGAATCGAAAACAGAATAACATATCAAATTAACAGTGCGGGGTAGAGGTGTTCTGAATCGCACTTCCAGGCTCACGTTTCCTGTCCTAATGAGCAACACATTCCCTGAACATCCTTCATCAGGTTCCAAGTCAAAACAAAATAAGGTATAGCCAGAACCAAAATCTTCATGTGTTATGGCCAACAATCTGTCTTTTAGGTGATGTCCGGTGGTCTGTAACAGTTGGTAATACTCTCATATGTACTGTCCTCTGAAAATGTGGTTGAAATGGATGTGCAGGGTAAGACTGGCCATCTGCATATAGACAAATAAACTCTGTGTCAAAGTTCTCAAAGTTAAAAGGGTTGCATGTATAACTCCCTGTGTATCTCTCATTATCTTTGAATCCAACTATGATAAATTTGGGGATCTGACCAATGTAGAGATTTTCCTGGTTGCAAACCCTTGTCCCGGTGGGAATGGAGAAAGTTTTTAGAGACACACTGTCTATAGCATATTTGGTGTTAGTGTGTTGTAGAGCTCTACCATGGGCCAGCCTGACACTAGGTGGAACAGATACCTTTTTTACAAATAAACTGGCTGATATGATCTTAACACGGAATTGGGCATTTGCACCAGTCATTAGGGAGAATTCATCTTTTGACCGTATAAATTTTAGTGAAATAACACCGTTAAGCAATAGCTTTTCTTGAAAAAACAAATCGGCATGGATTGGTGCAATCAATCCCACAATTCGACTGTTTCCAGTGTGTCTGCCTCTTGCCACCAGCCCCAGGTTGTCACCCACTAACTGATAATCCACAATGTTACTATAAACAAATATGTTGTATATCCCTGCATTTATATCTGCCAGATGTGGTGCTTCATAGAGCTCAGCCTCGTCATTTAATACGGTGTTTTCATAGACATCAAAGGATACATATTCCTTTTCGGCGTTCTTTGGGTTTTTAAAACCAGAAGTGCTGTTGATACTCTCAGGTTGATAATCTATGATGTCGTCTTTGGGGGTTTCAAAAGATAACCCTGATTTAAATCCCAAAATCTGAGCAAGTTTTCCGTGAAATGTTAAAACTATGGTTTTTTTTAATCGGTAAAATGGAGACTTTGTTTTTGACAGAATCGTACTGTAGCTTTATGTGGCCCATCCAGTTTGTGGAAAGACATTTATTTATTTCCACCACAAGCTCATGTATGGTCATATAGAACCCCACAGTAGCTGTTATGCGCTTCTTTGTTTTCTTTCTTGTCAAAAACCTGAAATTCTGCATCTTTTGATTGAAAGCTTGTCCATGTTTTCAGATATTGTATTTCAATCAAACCCACTTCGAAAGGTTTGGTAAAGTGTAGGGGTTTCGCTAACTTTGTTCTAAAATTCGGTATTGAGTTGTTAGGGTAAAATCCCACCGAAGAGTTGCTTGGCAATGTAACAGAAAATCCTTCGGCTTTCATTTGGCTTCAACTGATATTGGGTGCATTTCATACCAAGAAGCAATAACGCTACGGTAGATGAATGAGTTGTTTTTCTGAAACCCAGGAATTTAATTTCTCAGGCCAGCCCAACCATTTTACGAGGACCCTTTTTGTACGCCCTGATTTTTTTCTGGCCAATATTTTTTCTATTTTAAAAACTTTGTTTTTAATCAACAATTACTAATTGCAACTCTGGCTCATAAAATGTACCTTTCACCGCCTCACCCGCACAGTCCAACAGTTTATACACTGGAGGATCTTGGGCTATACGCTCTGTGATTGTGAAAAACTCATCTGTAAACGTTTGTTCATATCCTTTTCTAAACACACCACGTAGTTTTGATATTCTCACTTTATCGCCCACGCTACATTTAAAAGGACACTGTTCTCGTCGGTTTCAACTTGTACAGATTGTGAAAGACTATTTTTTCGTTGTCTTTACACACATCGACGGGTGCCATCTTTATTGAACTGTGACAAGACTTGTTATAGGCATCAACAAGGTCCTGGATGACATCAATGTATCTTCGTGAATTAACAGATGTTAAATACCTCCACATACGTGTCTTGAGGGTTCTGTTAAAACACTCCACTACACTAGCCTTAGTCTCGTTTGATGTTGAAAAATGTTTGATTTTGTAACGATCAACTAGTTGTTGAAACTGTTTATTATAAAACTCGGTGCCTGCGTCCATCTGGAGTTTTACCGAGACACGGCCTTCGCTCAGAATATCTTCAAAGGCTTTTGTGACAGATAAACCACTTTTGTTTTTAAGACACCTAACCCAGGCGTATTTAGAAAATATATCAATACATGTTAACAAGTACCTCACATTATCGTTTTCTGTAGAATATTCATTCATAGACCAAATCCATCTGGAACTGTTTGTCTATACCACTAACAAAAACTGTTTCTTGTAAAATGCTTTGCTGCTCTGGTGTGAAGGGTGTACACATCCTGAGCCAGTAAAAAGTTTTTTTTACATCGGTTAGTGAAGGCATGACACCTGTAAAATCCAACTGCATTACGGAGCTTGTTAATGCTCCCAAGACCTCCGGGATGAGCAGGGTCATAGTAAATCTTTTGCAGCGTACTTTCCATGATAGACGAGACATAAAATGACCAGATTGTTTGTCACACAGCCTTTTTATTTCGTCATCAGTTTAAAACACATGAGGTATCCACTAAAACCGGAAATCTTGTATTTCTGTTAATGAAAATATGCACTTTTTGCAACACTTGTGAGGTATCAACAAATTGTCCTTTTTGAACATGACAACTTATAAACATCTACAAACAATTTGTACAGGGTGAACATGTGTTGCAGTTTCATCTCATTGAAATTCTTTGTGGTGTAAGCAACAACCTCACAAAAACCATCTAGCAGGGGCTTTTCATTCAACGTTGCCACCATCAGCTGCACTCTCTCATCCCATTTTGTTGTGGAAGACTGCTCTAACCATGTCCATTATTGTCTCTAATCTACAGACGTCTGCTGGGTTAACATGAATTTTGCTTTTATATATTGTGACATCATTCACTTTATCAATAGCACAATCTAAAATACCGCATAATTCCCAGATAACGATCCGCTCACCAAATGCTGTAAACTGCTTTGTCAAAAAATTCCCCATGATAAACCAGAAAGATATTTATATAAATCACACACAAAAAAGAAATAAAATCAATCAGCAAACTTAGTCATAACGGATAAGGTAAGCAGGGTTGCATTGCTTTTACAAAACATCCAGTATTCAGATCAATTTTCCTCTATCCCTTTCCAATAGTCACTACTCGCGCGAAGCTCGATTATTTTCATAAAGTCATCTCCCACCAATGTGTCACACATTTCTCTGATCTGGTCTGTGATCCTCTTGACAGATTTAAGTTCATGAAGAAAGACCTCTGCAGCACCTTGGACCCGGGCTTCAACATAAACCCCCCTTGAGGACAAGAACTGATGGATGACTGGAATAAAACGGTCGGTCCACAGTCTTTGTAAGCTCGTCAAACTTGCTCCCGTAGAAATACTCAGGCATCTCAGTCAGGCACGGATGTTGTTTCTGACTGGGGTGATTAATCAGACAGCCGAAGCAAATCTCCTCCCAATACTTGTACACCACACTATTAAGCAGATGGAGGACGACGGTTTTCACCCCATCTATGAAAACCGTCGATAAAATCCCATCCAAATGGTCATCCTCCACTTCTGCGCCGCAAACCTGGAGTTCATCAGACCAGTTGTCTGAAGATGATGGAGGGGTCTGCACCAAAAGAGATGGAGGAGGAGGAGACGATGGTGGTGTCTAACACCACAGGTGTTGATGATAGCTGTGTCTGTTCCACCAGAGGTGGAGGAGTCGGTGGCAGGGATCGACGTCGATTCGATACAGCTCCGGACCAGTGGCGCTGACCCACTAAGACACAAAGCATCTCAGGAAAACCAGGCTGGTCAAGGTCCGCACAGACGACAGAGCGAAACAGTTTCCAGTCTTTTATAGACATACATCCACTCCGTGTTTCACCATTCCCAGAACCATCAACACCATGACTACCAACACTCAACCTAACACGACCGTCGTGATATTTTACAGAGTAAACATACCCATTTGACCCCTCGAATTCTACGTTTAATTCAGACGCTCCACTTTCTACTCGCCGCTTTTTGTAACGGGAAGCATCCACCACTGAAGCACACGAATTGTTGTAGGTAGACATACCCACATTATCGCACGACTTGCCAAGATCCACACATCCACTGTTTGCCACGACGACGACTAAATGGATTCAAATATCATACACACACACACACACACACACACACACACACACACACACACACACACACACACACACACACAGCTCTGTGGTAGAGCATCAGGCTCCTGTATAAATGTCTTGAAATCTGAATTTTTATTATTTTTTTATTTTTTATTTATTTTTTGAAGTTTGGTAATCTGTCATCATCTGCAGAAGTTGTCTGTTTGTTGTCGTCGTTTTTTCTTCTCTTTATTTAGACAAACACAATGAAGAGGAGGCAAAATATACAAAAAAGAAAAATTATTCTTGGAGCAGAGCCCTCAGAATGACCACGTTCCATATCCTGGTGCGGGGTTGAGGACAAGCAGGGCCGCTGCTCAGCTTTCCTTTTCACCAGCCCTGCTCGTCCTCACCCAGCTTCGGAAGCTCCTCACTCCAGTGCCCATAAGAGTTTTTTCCAAAAGGCCCTCCCTTTGGCCTCATTGGCCCGAATGTCCATTTTGATCCTCAGCTTCAACTCTGACAAGGTCATTCTGTCCATCCTACACATTCTTCCAGGGTTGTCTTTATAGCTTATTCAGGTTTCAAAGATTGCCCACTTGGCAATTGCTAGAATTAGGTTTTTGATGTGTCTATTGTCTTCAGATGTACTGAGACCCAGTATGATGTTTAACAGAGTCACAACAAACCCCAGTTTCACACAAGACAAGATCGTCAACCTGTTTCCAGAAATGACTCCGGCTTTTGCATGATATGAACATATGCTCCATGTCTTCTGGAACCAAACAGACAGCACAAAGAGAAGTCGGGGCAAGCTTCCATTTATACAAGTTTGACATATTTGATAAAATCCCATGTAATATTTTAAAGCCAAATTACGAACAGTTTCTTTCTGGAGAGTGCTTTGTTTGTAACTGCCACACCCTTCCCCATGTGATGGATGTTTGGTTTACAAGTCTGCTTTCCCAGTATGTCTGCATATATGGTACAGTTGTTTTATCTTTTAGCAACATCCTGTATAATATTTTACAGCTATATCTTGTTAAGGCTCCACATTTGTTGTCTGCATTGTTAACTCTGCTACTTGCCTTCTGAATAACATATGTCTCACTTATCCAGTTCCTCTTATCTTTAAGCTCTGGTCTATTTGCATTGAACAAGTCATTTATGCAAATTATGCCAGAGTCGATCCAGTGCTTATAAAAAAGTGTTTTTCCCGTTTTATCAACTATCATATATTCAGATCCCCAAATGATATGGTTCCCGACCTCATCAGCTGTGCATGGTTTCTCTACTGCTCCACCCCCTGCTTTATGCCAGCTTTGAATAACAGACTGATAGAAAGTAGGAAGCGTTGGTAATTCGGGGCAGCGTTCCTTCTTTTTAAAATGCATATTTAGGATGAGTAGGTCGTTGCCCATTCTATTCAAAAATAGTTTAGGCAGTAGCTTCCAGTCACCAAATGACTGGTCCAAGATGCGCTTTACCCATCCAGCATAAAGTGCTTCTAAGTATGATGCAATATCTAACATTTTTAGACCGCCTGTCTCATTATCTCCAATGATCACTGATCTTTTAATTCTGTCCCTCTTTTCAGACCAAGGGAAATTGAAAAACAAGGTATTCAGCCTAGCCACAACATCCTGCGGTACAACACTAACAGTTGCCTAGTATAGAATTTTTACAGCAATCAGAGATTTGAGAATAACAACTTTGCAATATAATGTGAGATCCCTCAGTCTACATAGGTTCAGTGTATTCTCTATACTCTTAATTTTTTCCTTCCATTGATCTGCCAGACTTTGATGTTTATTGTACCCAAAGTACACACCAAGTGATTTCACAGGTCCAGATGGCTACGTTATCCCACCAATCTCTTTTGGTTGAAATTCCCGACAGCCCACCCTGAGTGCTTCAGTTTTATTCAAGTTCAGTTCAGGGCCTGCAATTTTGCCAAAAAATGATAACGTATCCAATGCTAATCTTAGTGATTTTTCATCTCCAAGCAGCAACCTCCAACTTGTGAGGTTTTTACTTCACGAGTGAGATGTCTGTCTGGCAGATTAATACCTTTAATACTTTTGTTTTGTTTAACATACAGTGCAAGAATTTCCATTACAAAAAGAAATAGAATTGCAGACAGGGGACACCCTTGCCTAATACCACGAGTGATAAGAAAGTATTCAGATATCTAGCCATTGTTTGTCACTGCACTACTGCAATGTGTATAAATGGTTTCCACCCACCTGAGAAATATATTTCCAAAATTGAAATGCTGTAACGCTCTACATAAAAAAGTGTGTTCTATACTATCAAACGCCTTTTTATAGTCTAAAAAAAGAATTATACAAGGAATTTGTACTTCTTTTGTATAATCAATACTATCAGTAATAAGGTGTATATTTTGACCGATAAATCTTCCCCTTATATAGGCACTTTGGTTCTCATTGATTAGATTTGGTAGCAGTGATTTCAACCTATTTGCTAACACAAGAGCGAGGATTTTAAAATCTGTATTTAAGAGGCTTATTGGTCTCCAGTTGTCTAATAAATCTTTGTTTCCTTTTTTATAATGCAGTTTTAAGTAGGCTCTCCTATGGGAATCAGCCAACTGACCATTTAGGAGTGCCTCCTTGATTGAGTTAATTACCAGTGATCCCACAAAGTCCCGGAAGCACTGATAAAATTTAGTATTTTGATTTCTAATCCATGAAAAAAAAGAGATCTTTTTTCCATATCCCAAATTCCCCTAACACTCAGGGAAAGGACACATAATCTGTCCATGACCATCTTTTAAGTAAAGGATAAAATGCATCATATGGGTCTCTATTAGGGAGCATAATGTCTCACTGGTTGGTTAGCACCGTGGATGTGTTCTTTTAGAGCAATCCATTTTGCTGTCTTTTATTCAAGGATTAGGGGGTCCTCCGTGCTTGCCTTATTGCACCTTTCTTTAGAAATCCCCCCGTCCTCTAGATCTTGGTTTTCCTCTGCTCCATCCCCTGCTTCCCCTGGCCGGCTGTTGGTCGTACCTGGTACTGCGCCTGGCTCAGCTTGTTGACTAGTCAGGTGATGGGTATCTTCTTGATTGTTTTTATCTGTTTTCCCACCTTCTTTGCAGGTAAATTAGTTCCAGATTCTGAACTAAGTGATCCCCCTTCTCTGTTCCTCTTTCCCTGTAGGGCTGGGAGTTGGAAGTAGGATCGAATGGATGATACATTTACTTCTGTTATGCTTCCCAATGAATGAGATCTGCTCTTCTTAGGATTCTCATTTGTAGTTTTCTCTTGATGTGTTTCTTTTTCTTTGATTTCTTGGTTGTTTTCTTTGCTTTTCTTTTTTTTTGTTCTTCTTCTTGGTTACTGTATTTGTAGCTGCAGCAGAGCCTTGTGTGCTGGTCTCTCCAGGCTCCACCCCTTTTTTTTGTTTGTTATGGACAATGATATCCTTGTTGTGGGCAGCTGTATCCTCACCTTCACTTTCACTCTCTTTCTCTTCAGGCACCTTTGACACTGCTGCATCTTTACTGGGGGGGATTATTTTCCCACGTGTTGGTCATAAATCTCCCTTATAAATCTGAAAGACTCTTCAGTAGCAGGACTGTATACAAGGCTTGATGTATTATCCTGTGCCTGGCCTTTGGCACCTGAGGGGGTAGTGCACAAAAGCAGAATAAAAAAATCCAAGACAACTGAGCAAGCGCGGCTTGACCTAGTCCGATCAGCGCATCTTGGCTTAATTGGTTGCACGTTTGCTGAGCCAGATGAAAAGGCGTGGCTATGTCAAGCCAGGTGTAGATAGTTGGGATAAGTGCGTGTTCACGGCATTCTTAAATAGGCCACGGGATCGATCACAGAATCACGGATGGAAAGATGGACAACAGTCGTACTTCTTACTTCACGGCCACTGAACAACAGCTGCTGATGGAGCATTATGAAGAAGTTAAGGATATAATCAGAAAAAAAAGGCAATACAGCCACAATAATCAAGGAAAGAGAGAAAGCCTGGCAGACAATAGCAGACCGGCTTAATGCGTAAGTAATCCAAAAATTTACTATTAATAAACAGTGCTTCACTGGAACTGTCAAAATTACAATTAAAGTCCTGAAGGAGTTACTTTCCACTAATCAACA
>JAQLOL010014771.1:0-10411 GCA_029783665.1 Naso thynnoides
TTAAATTTGGACATGGACTTTTAAATTCAAGTGAATGGGACAGTGTGTCCAAACTTTTGACTGGTAGTGTAGATTTGTGTGCAGTGTGCTGTTTTCTCTATGTGAAGTGCAAAGATGAAAAATAAAAAAACTTCACTGATGGTCTGGAGATGTTTAATTTGCTGTTTTGCAGAAAGGAACAGATGAAGGCTAAATAGTTTGTAACATAAAAACACCCATGAGTGATTAGTAACTTAACACCAGAACGTTTGCAAACAGCTCAAATGCATTAAAAACATTATTCCCAAATAAATACAATTTAAGTACACTGATGCCAGTTGTTGGAAATTCAGAGCAGATTCCACAAATAGCCTACAAACTAATAATGATAACTTTGCCAGGATTATACTCAGTGTAATAGTGAAAACTTGACAAGGATGAAACATATTGCCTTGTGGTCATTATGCTTAGCTTTATTGATTACCTTTACAGTTTGCCTACGCCAAAATGGCGGTCCCGTCACGGCCACACCGTTAATCCAATTAGAACAATTTTTATAACTTTTCATGTCACAAGTCTGAAGAGTGTCCACACCAGTTTTCATGACATTTCGATCAAATTTGTAGGAGGAGTTTGTTAACGTGCGGCGCATGTCCAATTTTGGTCATTTCCTGTCGCCATGAGGGGGCGCTATGAGTCTGGCTGAATATCAGCATATGAATGGCTTCAGGGCGGGACTCTTATCACACATGTAAAGTTTCATGCAGATTGGACAATGTAGAGTGGAGTTATAAGCATTTGATTTTTTCTGGCAAGATACTCAAAATGGCTGCCCTGCCACGGCCACACCGTTAATCCAAAACGAAAGATTTTAACAACTTTTCATCTCACAGGTCTGAAGAGTGTTCATACCAAATTTCATGACATTCCGTTCAAATTTGTAGGAGTAGTTCATTAAAGTGCGGCGCATGTCCAATTTTGGTCATTTCCTGTCACCAGGAGGGGGTGCTATGAGTATGAATATCCGCATATGAATGGTTTTAGGGCAGGACTCTTATCATACATTCAAAGTTTCATGCAGATTGGACAATCTACAGTGGAGTTATAAGCATTTGATTTTTCTTGGCGTAGCACTCAAAATGGCGGCCCAGCCACGCCCACAGCATGACTCCAAAACAAACGATTTTAATAACTTTTGATCCCAAAGGGGTCAAGAGCACACCCAGCGATTTTCATGAGAATCCAATAAAATCCCTAAGAGGAATTTGCTAAATTCCAATGCCTGAAATCGCCTTATTTTGAGACTTCATCAGGAAATAGCGGGCTTTCTCTCCATCTGATCAAAAAAGTCCAAGTGCGCAAATCGGATCATCTTAGCATTCTCTACATGCCTACCAAATTTCATAACAATCAGTCAAACCACTGATTTCTAGGGGGTGCTGTGGAGCTGTTTGGCCCCGCCCAGTTGCGAAACCATTAAAATACATGAATTTTCACCACGACTGATTTTTGTGCCAAGTTTGGTGAGTTTTGGAGTATGTTAAAGTCCCCAAAAAGCAGTTCAAAGTTGTATAATAATAATAATATAATAATAATTCCTTGAATTACAATAGGTCCTCGCACCGTTCGGTGCTCGGGCCCTAATAATAATGAGTAGGCCTGGTTGTAGCTCTACAAAGGTTAAATCTTAGGAGAGTTAGGGTTAGGGCCAGTTTTATAGCATAAATAAAGCACACCATGCTGTCCCACTTCACCTGAACAATACCATCCCACATTATCTAACATGTTCAGCTAATGTGGGACAGTGACATAAATCACGTTTTTATAAAAACAAAGGATTATTTTACACTTTTTTTATCCCGTTTTTCAACCAGTGTTTAAACTACCTCACTATGAAACAGTAGTATAGGTTGTTACCTAATTTAATTTCCATTAGAAGCCTTAACATTGAGAAATAGAAACCCACATGCTGCTGAACTTACCAAGCGTTTTTGTTGTGTAGACCTTCTGTGAAGATAGGCCACGGCCACTCTGATGATGTCAGACCAACCCGAACCATTGTTTAGTGACAATTCAAGATCAGTTTTGATCATTTTTTTATATTGATTTTGACCATATTAAATCATCACAATACATAAACGTCCCACATTATCTGAACTCACCCTAAATAAATTTTAAAAAGCAGGCCCGTATCTTACCAACGCATTAGTTGGTAAAATATTAAAAAATAAACCGTACAAAGGTGCATTTACAACTGTTACTGAATTACTGTATGTGAGTTTAACAACAAAAGGCAAAATCTTCTTGCTTGAAGGTTTTGTCACTCCAAATTGAAGATTAGCCTACAGTAAAAGTGGCATACAAAAAATAAAAAGAGGAGTAAATCAATAGGCCTTCAAAACACAACACAGCCAGTATCACAAAACACTGCTAGCTCAATGCTAACGTATAATGTAAAACCTCATAGACAGGCTAACAGAAATTAGCATCGGTATGCCATCTGAAACAAACCCTAACATTCATTTTAATACAGTTTCTGATTTGTAAAACCTTTATTCTACGCCTATTTGTGAAAATGCAATTAAGGCACGTGTCACCGTTTTTTCGGAATATGGACCACAAACCAGAAGCCACTATGCTTAGACTTCTCAAATCTGGACTAGACTATCCTACAGACTAAAGGCCAACCATTCGTCATAACACAGTAACATTGTTCTACCTTTGGTGAATGTATGCACACTCCCGCAGCCAGGGGGAACATCCCATATCTGGGTTAAGCACCTTAGCACCTGGTCTGGCCACAGGTTAAGCAGAGCCAGTCTCAATTGGAGGCTGTTTCTGTTTTCTACAAGTTCAAACCACTACAACCCACTCAATGCCCATGATTGCCTGTTTGAGCAGTTTCAAAGACGCTTCATCTATGCTAGATTGATGATGAGGATAGGTGTATTTTTCAGTGGAGTAACATGACAACTTTTTAAATTACAGAGAACAATTGAGACTGTGGCCAGTGCGTTAATGCGCGCACTAGTGAGGGCTTCCTCCATGGCTTCCACAGCCACCCCTGCAGCTCCCACTGTTACCCCTATCCCCACTGCTACTACTGCATCTGACTTGGCAAATCGGGTCAATGCGTCCGTAAAGAGGTAGGCTACAACTATTTTTATTATAAAAATTTTAACCAATGTGAAATTGTTTTATTTCATGAATGATACTGATAGCTCCCTTGTGTTGTGTATGTTTTGTGTGTCTCACCCTTTGTAGGCAGTTTCCTGGGATGTTCCAGCAAAGGGAGGTCAAGCGAGGAAAGGGCAGGTTTTTCAGCCCAGCAAGGAGCCCTGCTCCTGTCAAGAACACTGCCATCACAATTTTTGCATTACCTGGGCCCACAAGTGTGACACCAAAGAGGGGAAAAGAACTGGAGTTCTGCCGTGCAGGGTTAGGTCGAAGGGTGATCACAGTGGCGGACAACAGCAATCACTCAGAGGTTCAACATTTTAATTAATGATTACAACTTACAATAACAATTTATAGCTTGTCCATTGATGACAGTGCGACTCAGTTGACTACTCATCAATCTTATTATAACTTCTGTGTCTTTAGATTGTGTCACTGATGGAAAGTCAGTTCACAAAACTCCAGCCTCTCCAGGGTCACTGGATGTTTTACAAAGCAACAGGTACTGATCACAGAATCTATAGGGAGAGAGTGTATTCCTAGAACTGATTTGGTCTTCTTCACTTTTCTACTTGTCTTACTGTTTTGACTCTTTTTAATGCAGGAGGCAGCGGCCAAAGGAAACTGACAATTGTGCCGCTAGATGCTGAGGGGTACTCTGGCCAGCAGCTTAGAGCTGCATCAAACAATGGGAAGAACTTGCTGTTTTTGGTCCCTGTGCAAGAGGAGCTGGACACAAAGCCACTGCCGTACGATTCTACCGAGTTTTCCCGGATGCCACAGGTGGCCTGCAATGTTTGCAGTGCCACCATACCCCTGCAAATGTTGGCTCTGCATGCAGAGAACTGCCAACCAGTAAATGTTGTAAGTGTTATACTCTTTGATTTGACCTCATGGTATGAAGTTGTTAGTCTGATGCATCAGATTCTTTTACTTTAGGCATACGTTTACTTTGCCATGGGTGGTCACTTCGGAAAGTACCCTCACCTAGTGTCGTAGAAAAATACAATATTGAGCAGAGTTACTATGGTGGCTGTAGCTTGGTTATGAAGTTGTGGCATACAATTCAATAACTTTTGTGTGTAAGTACTAACTTTTGTGTGCTATCTTGTACATAAAAATCTAACAGGAGGAAGTGGATGTGATTACCATAGATGAGGATACTGTTGACGGAGGAGCAAGGGGTAATTGTAATTGTTTATATTCTGTGTTCACAATACATCATTATTTTTTTATATTTTATATAATGTTCAATACGTGGTTTGATTGAGTACATATTTTCTTTTGTACAGGCTTGTCCTATATGCCAGCAAGAATTTCCCATTTCAGAGCTCTTCGATCATGGAAGTGTGTGTGCAGAAAGGTAAATTCACTAAGGGATTCTGAGTTGAGTTTTCTCTGCCCATTAATAATTAATTAGGACACCCCAATAGCCTATATGGTATGAATTTAAAACGCATTAAAAATTGGTTCTGCTTATTTTTGGTTGTATTTCTGTTGTAAGATCATTCCACAAAGACACAAGCATGGAGCCTGATATGGAGGTCCCAGGGCCATCATCAGCTCATCATGCATCGGCTCCCTCACCCTTGCATCTAGCAACAGGTAACAAAGCAACACGTGACATACTATACAGAATTTGTGAATTGTGTTGACAGTGATGCTCTTTTGAAACTGGATAATTGCTACTTTTCTGAGAAGTGTAAATACTCACATTCCTTGTTTGTGCCACACAGACTGGAAAAATGCAGAAACCCCACAAGAATCAATGAAACAGTTCTTTGATGGAATAAGGGAGGGAGCGAAAAATCTGCCATCTCTGCACTTGTCTTTGGATTCAGGAGTTAATGATGAGGAGTGGGACAGCACCCTGATTTGCTTCTACAAAGAAAGGAGAGACATGAGCCAGTGGGCTGCACATTTCAGTTGTCGCATTTTAGGTATTGTATTGTACACACACACAAAAATATTCATTAAAAAGTTTTATGTTCAAAAAATTGACATTAACCATTTCATTTTAGGGGATGTTGCAGTTGGTGTTGGTGTGGTGAGGCACATTCTGTCCGCTTCTATGTCAAAACTAAAACATGGATTTAAGAAGAACATGGGTTTGTACATTAATTGTTAACAAACTTATAGGCTGGTGAGAGACATGGATACTACTGTAAACGAATATCCTGAATGTCATTCTCTTGCAATATACCTACAGCACCTTTAAAGGGGCATTATCGCAAATTACAATTCTTTGTTGAATTCTTCATGTCTTCTTTTTGATATAGTGTTAATGAAGTTCTTTTATCTCAGACATATATTTTTAGGTTAATTACCTGACATGTTTTGGCTGACTTCTTCTGCCTTCAGCAGAGTGTCACTGATATTGGTGTGACGTGTCCTTATCAGCTGATGTTGTTTGAAGGCGTGACCGACCTGTCAGATTGACAGGCCGGTCACGCCTTCTGCTGTCCGCTCGTCCCCTCCAAGATGCGTCTCCAGGTAGGAGAGAGCATGTATGCTCCCTCGTCCCTGTTGATAGTCCTCGGGCCCCGCTTCCTGCCCGCTTGAGTACCCGTGGGCGCAAGGCGCAGTGGCCAGGGTGAGACCGGTCCGAGGACTATCAGCAGAGACGAGGGAGCATACATGCTCATACATAGCATGCCATTCAGGAGCGGTCAGGCCGCTTGTCTCATAACAAAAAAAAAAAATCTGCATTTGCTCCACAGGCACTACATTGTTGGCTATATTTTATATAGTTATAGCTCCCCTCGACCTATTTATTGCATATTTCAGTTTTTTGATTGCTATTACTGCTGTATTTGCAATAGTACTACTTTAAGGCCCACCTCAAAAACTGCATGGCTCATAACAAGCCAACACTGCAATCATGGCTAGGTGGGCCTCTCGCAGAGGACGATACATATTGTATACGTATCCCGTGCTCTGCAACTGTCCGCCATGCTTTGCACTGTCTTTGTTGTTGTTATTGTGCAGACATTTATCCATGCACTTCCACTTTAACAACTGGCCCTTTATACCCGGCACTTTATAGGATTCTTGCTGAACTTTATGCGTATGTATGAATGTGTATTTGATTGTACAGTACTGTTTAACTCTGTGTAAATATTATTATTATTATTATTATTATTATTATTATTATTATTATTATTATTATTATTATTTCTCTTCCTACCTCTTATGCGACTGTCTGTCTGACTATTCTGCTAATTTTTCAGGAAATGCAGACACAACACTGCTATTTGAAGGACAAACAGACCATCTCATTCCCAGTTTCTCTGTCGCACTACTGGAGTGTGATCTGTTCTTGATGGCTGGAAGGATGATTGGCCATTCTACCATTCATGGTGGTCCTACTCTGTCAGGGCTCATTCTAGCTGTGGTAGATGCCCTGACATGTGGGGCAAAGGAAATGGCCACCGCAAAGCTCTGTCTTGAAGACTGCCCGGAAATTGACCGCAGGGAAACTATCAGTCTAGTGAGTGACCAAAAATAACTCTTTTTTTGTAAGATCATAGGCCCTTAAGGTTGCAACTTGAATTTAGAAATGGCTCAATGGAAAATTGAGCATCTGTGATGTCATGTTAACAAATTGGTGTGTATACTAATTTATGCTGATTGTACTTTGATTAAGTTGCTGAAGGATGATTGGAGGGAGGAGGACTCTTTGCAAGTAACCAACCTTTGTCTGGAGTGGTATATCCCAGTGCCAACGAAGGATACAAACAGACTTCTACTATTCCAGCAGCTGCTTTCTCATTCTGTATGTATATTTCTATTTGTAAAAATTTTTAGGACTGTGCATAGAAGCATCTCTTCATGATATGGTCTTTCAAGCGCAAATATTATAACTTATTAATAAGAAGGTGGGCTTGTAGAGGGCATTCACACTGATTGAGTATTCCAACAATATTTTTTTTTTCTGTTAATAAACAAACCAGGTTTGTAATTGAGACAGGTCTTTATCTGTTTAAACCTGTACCCACCCCAGGACCTTTGTCTATTTGAGACAAGGCTTCTAGTTAAGGTTTTATGACATCTTAAACTTGAACTTAAATTCACAACTAGTATTCAACAGGTACTTGGGAGAGCAAACGCACAAATCAAACAACTAAGGAAGGGGTTAAAAGAGACTGGCGTCTGGCCACTAATTACTGAGCGACCAGACGTTGTTCCCCTTCTGTTCCCCAGGCAGTCTGAGGTGGAACTTACCCCCCAAGTAAGTATTCAACTGCATGATTATTACAAATCAATTCATGTTTCATGGAATAAGCTTGTTTCTCCTCTCTCTAGATGATCATTGAAGCCATTCAGTGGCCCCTTGACAAAGAGTTGGATAGTGATGAGACTGATGAGGAACTGGAACAAGCTAAAGTCAGCACAGTGACAATGTTTTTTCGAACCTTTGTCAAGCAAGGTACAAATTTGTATTTAAATCTAAACATATACAACAAGGGAAATAATTATTGAACATACCAAGAGAAGTCAAGAAAACAGCTGCAATACACGAGTATTTTGTGCATATTAGTATCATACAGGAATGTCAGATATATTTCAGTAATTCTCACACTTTGCTAATCATCATTGGAGCCATTATCTGCAATGGCAAGGAACATCACTACCGCATCAACCAGACACTCAGAGGAGATCCTTACAAGTTTTCTATTAAGGAAGTCGGAAGATGGGCTCAGGAGATGAGGACCACTCATAAAGAGTGTTACATGCTTATTTCTTCTGCTGTACCAAACCATACACCAGAAATGTGTAAATTAATGCAATTTTCTTTTATTATTTTGTATAGCATCCCCGGACCTTCTGCGGCAGCTGCTCAAGTTTTGGACCGGCTGGGAGGTGCCAGTTAAAAGCCTCACCCTAGAGGTGGTACGGTCACGTGGGCGTCACCACCTGCCAACAGCAAGCACGTGTTATGAGTGCTTGCGCATCCCGGACCATTACAAAAGTTTTGGTTCCCTAAAGTCGGATCTCATGGTCTGTCTCAGATCGGTGGAGAGTGGCTTTGGCCTGCTTTAAATACATCAAACTCAGTGCTGTTGACTCCAGAGTTCCTTCCTTCAGTAATTGTTCCTCTAACGGTTTTAGTAGAGTTGTACAAAATGTTTCAGAATTGTTATCAATGACAAAAACCCACTAAGTTTAAAATTATGGTCTATGTTATTGTGACTCCTGGGACCATGCATTTGTGGATATACTGTATTTCCAAAATGTTCATGTTCTTTTGGCCAGCATATTTGTCTGTGTTTGTGATACTGGCACAACTTTTTTGCAGTAAAGCCTTGTTAATGACAAACTGTTGAATTCAAAGTTTTATTTTTTTTAACAGGGCAGCAGAAAACAGTGAAACAAATTTTATTTGAAGCATGAATTAAAGTTTTCTAAAAATGACTTTAGCCAACGTGCAGCACACTAAAAATTGGCTATGACCAAAACACTGGTTTAGGTTAGAGCCTAACCTTTCAGAGGAGGGACAATATGACAGAAAAAGGCTCAGCGGTCAGGATGTGCCCCCACTCACCACCACCACATCACATCACATCACAGTTAGTCCCAAGCTGTTTTAATTAGGCTAAAGTAAAAATGAAACGTAAGGTATCCTGCATATCTGTGCTCCTCTGATCAGAGCGGCGTCCCCAGCAACGGTCTGTTAGCAGCAGTGGACCAATCGGAGAGCAGCGCTATTTCCGGTTTTTACTCATTTCAAAATGAAAGAACTGTAGTGAAGGAGTGACGTCAGCGGGGATTGGGATTGACCAGAGTGATTGATATGGCTCTGGGATTGACTATAGACCCATTTACTGTTTGTCAAACTATGCTAAGTCCTTATCTGGCAAAGATCGCGAAGATGACTTAAAAAAACTCCCTTTGACAAATGGCAGCCGGCTTCCAGATCCGTTTACAGTTACTAAAGGGGAGCATGACGTTAGCAAGTGGCCTGATATTTACACATATTTGGTGGAAAAGCCTAGCGTGTACACAAGAGAAAAGCTACGAGCATACAAATCACTTGATGCGTATGACTACGTAATTTGCGGACATGTACAGGAGGTGAGATACCATGACATTGACGCAGAGTTTTGTGTCCTGAAGTCTGAAATCCTCCCCAGCCAAGGGCAAGGGCAAAAAACTACGATGTATGAGGCGTGGGTAATTATCAATAAAGCAGAGAACTGCATACACACAGCAAACTGCACCTGTATGGCAGGGGAAGTATTATTTTGTATTATTGACTTGCATATTCCGCGTCTGTTTTAGGCCACTGTCATTTCAGATTGTCAACACTTAATTTTCTATCAAACGTCCCGTCATTCCGACCATAGGATGCAAGAACTGTCGGAATGACGGTATTTTTTTTTCTTTTTTTAAACATCCTGCCTTTCCGACAATTCCTTTACTGTGATAGCGTTTTTTTTCCCAAAAAGATTTTCCACTGGTTGGGTTTAGGCAATGAAGAAAGGAGTTGGTTAAGTTTAGGAAAAAGACCAGGGAGAGGCTAGACAGGCAGACCAGTCCCTGTCTGCGCCCTGCTGCGTAATTACGCACAACCATGTGGGTATTCCTCTGTCATGTCAGGGAGTCACCTGTTGAGTAACGCACATTTCCTTGTATTGAAAACCTTGAATGGTGGGATATCAGAATGACAGCATATAACCTTTAATAAAAAAGCTCCTTACGCTCAACGTTGTCGTCACCGGCCCACTTCAGAGGACTGTCAACACGGCGCTGTGCGCGTTCCTCCGCACGCAGCTCGGCAGCCTCCGAGCGACGGAAGGACTTCTTACGAGGCATCTACAGACCCTTTCCGAAAAATTAGAATATCAGGGAAAAGTTGTTTAAGTTCCACAATTCCATTCAAAAAGTTAAACTTTCATAGATTAGAGATTCAGGGCCCACAATTTAAAACCATTTCAAGTATTTATTTGTTTATTTTTACATAATTTGGGCTTCCAGCTCATAAAACCCACAAAAACAGGAATTCAAAAAATTAGAATACTGTGAAGAAATCAGCCCAAATTTTGCAGGGCATGAATGTTTTAAACTGAGTGTCACACACTAATCATCAACTAAACTCAAAGCACCTGTACAGGTTTCCCCAGGTGTCATTAAATTGCTTCAGTTTGGTTCAATTGTCTCAGTTCGGTTCAGTATGAGGAAGACTGCAGACATGACAACTGGCCAGAAGACCATCATTGATACCCTCCATAGGATGGGTAAGCCACAAAAGTTC
>JAQLOL010014772.1:0-10411 GCA_029783665.1 Naso thynnoides
TTTTATTTTTTGTGAATAACTAATGTCACTGCACACTGTCCTAATAAACTAATAAACTAACTAACTAAACTCTCTTAAAATAAAAAAAAAACTACGTATAGGCCTAAAGGCTTTAAACTCAGACTCAACTGTCATTATTTATAGCTTGCATTATTCCAGAAATTAAACTCCCTTGGACAGGTTTCAGTAGGCCTACATGTCTATTTTTTCTGATTTTTATTCATTTGCTTTAGAGTCTCTGAGATTGTGGGCAAATGTGAAAGACTTTCAGAGATTGTTGCCAGTGTAGAGACAATCTGGGAGAGAGTCTAGGGAATTTTCGCCTGTTTGTCCAGAGCCGCATCTGATATCCGTAAGCTGGGTGCACGGATGGAGGTACTGCTGCAGGAAGGCAGGCCAACTGGCTGTAAGGTGCCGGGGTCCACCTCAGAGGAAGGGCACCTCAGCGGGAGATCATCTGTAAAACGATAAAAATCAAACCATTGCAGTGACCTTTTATTTTATTTTATTAATCAATGTTGGTCTATATTGCAAAAGCATGTTTACATCTTAATACAAAACTATGCACTTAGCTTTGTACTTACGAGGAAAGTGGGATTCATCAATTTAAGAACACAGGTGCAAACACTTCTGGGATTTAAGAGCACCTTCATGAATCCAATGTAGAGTTCGCTTAAAAACTTTCCTAAGAACAACTGAAGAAAGAATTTAAGAAAATACTTAGGAAAATATTGGCGAATGAGGCCCAGTGTATTTGCAGGTTAATAATACTCCTGTTAAAACTAAAAAGATGCTTAAATTAAAATCATGCAAACATGAAACCATAAGTAAAAAAAAAAAAGTACATTAACAGTGTAAAGGTTTACACGTATTTACACTGAAACTTTAGTTCACTGAACGTTTGTATTTCACAAAGTGACAGATCATTTTCTGTCATTCCTATTGCAGAAATCTGCATAATACACAGACACAACATGCAAGATTTTTGTGAAAAACAGACTCATCCAAAAGTTTCCCTCAGTCATCACTTATGACCCACTAGAAGTGTGTGTGTGTGTGTGTGCACAGAGACCCTGCACTCTGTCAGTCTCATTTTGCTGTGTTTGGGACATTTTGGGACATCAGCCTCAGGGCAGTGGTGTGCAGTCTTAAGCCAGTCACAGCGCTAGGTCGGGACTCTGGATAAAGTTAGAGACCAGGTTACATCACTGTCTGCTGCCAGTCTGAGTGTGTGTGTTTGGCCAAGGGCACATGCACACACACACATAGCAAAGAGGTAAATAGCGAAGATGTTGAAATGTGCTCTTCACTTCAAACAAAATCCAGCAATATGGCTCCTTGTGCAGAGGTATGGGCCTTATTTTTATCCTTTAGAATGTAATTACTGTGAAATAACCAGAAAATAACATTTTCACTCTTTGATCCACTGCTTCATTCTCTAAATCTCTTGACCACCGTGGCTCTGTCTGCCGAGTTAAGTCATCGAGGAAGAGCCAAGTTTAAATGTTGCGTTGGTAAACAGCTCCTGCATATTATGCCTTCAACAATTGTAATACCCACATGTATTTATATCTTCTTTGTTTTCATGTTGACCTTTGTATTTCTTTTCTGGATTCTTTATCCTTTATTTATCCTGTTTTACTCTGCATCTGACCTTTATTGTTATAGCATGCTAGCCTTTTAGGTTTACAGAGACCTTGACCCCTCTGTTAGTCCACTCCAAAGGGATACGCCCATTTTTTTCCTCTTTGTTATTTGCCTCCCTCCAGAGTGCCAGACAAGAATATCCCATTCTTTGGACTGTGCGTGCAGTAACAAGGAAGAGACGGGCAGAGCTCACCCACCGCTAATTAGCTTTAGCTCAAATACAGGTAGTCAATGGGAAGTGCTAGCCTGCCTCCACCTGAAGTCATCAGATAAACTTTCCACCAACTCTAAATGGTCCTGTGTGCTTGTTGTGACTTGTTTACTTACCACATTATGTTGTTAGACTCAGATTAGCATGTTACATCATTTTAGAATCAAATATGTACCGGAAGTAAACTGCAGGGCACATGCACGCCAGTAAACAGCAGCAGCAGAAGAAGAAATACATAAAGTACTACATATGGCGTTTTTGGACCAAACAGTTGCAGGAACCTTTTTTAGAGGAACTGTCCACTGAGGAGTTCCTGGGGAACTAAACACCTTTAGGGGCTTTTTATTTGTTGGCATTCAAACCACAAATAGGAATCCCCTACGTAAGCTACGTAAACTGGCTGGCAGTTGGTATACTAACGTTGTAGGGACTTAGCTGTAACTTATAAGAAAAAATAACCGGAATGTTTTTGGTTCTGCTTCAACCTTTTACTGAAGTGCTCATTATCATATCAACATGTCGCATTGTACTGTTTACAGCCATCTTGTGCTAACAACAAAAAACGTCTTCTCTGACTACTTCTTCTTCGTTTATAACTCTGTTTTAAACATTAGTGCCATCTTGTGGTCTGCACTCCACACTGTTCACAACTTTCAACTCACAGTAACACAAATAACTACACTTTTATGGAACCTTAGCTGTATGTTTTTTAACCATATAAATAACTATGAATTACTGTATTCATTATTATATGAATTAACTAAAGATACAACATCTTCTCCCCCAATGAAAACTGTTCATGTAATTAAGTCTCTAAAGGATATAGGAGTTAAACTGGTCTTCTTAATATTGTCCTGTCTGATGTGTGCACAGCACAGGATCTCACAAGTCCATCTCTTCCTGAGAACAGTTCCTCGATCATCCCAGTTTTCCAAATCTGGCGTGGCATCTTGTCGTCTTCGATGAGTACCAGATCACCCTCCTTTAGAGAAGTAGAGTGTGGTGTCTTTCTGGTATGAGCAGATCTCAGTTCCAATAAATACTCCCTTTTTCAGCAAGTCCAGAACTCGTTGAGAAGGCGCTGGCAATATTTCCATCTCCCGGTCAGCTCCTCTCGGCTGGAGTTGGAGGTTTGCTTGGCAGCATGAATGGGCTTAGGTGGCAAAGAAGAGAGTCGCTTTCCAATCAGAAAGTGAGCCGGTGTCAGAGGCTGAGGTTCCTCTGGTTCATTGTAGACAAGGGGTGCCTCTGCTAATAGAGATGACAGCTCCTCAAAGCTCAGTGAAGCTCTTCCCATCACCCTTTTTAAACACGTCTTCACTGATCGGACCAGTCTCTCCCAGACCCGGCTGCTCGTTGCAATGTACTTCCATGTGATGCCTCTTTCAGAAAAATACTTCAACAGTTCAGGTTCCTTGATGGCTTTTCAGAGTGCTCTGAGATCCTGATCAGCTCGTTTGAAAGTCCAGGCATTATCTGAATAGACAATCCTACAGAGACCTTTGTCTGACACCAGCTCCAGGTGGACTACGTGTGTCACAGTGCAAGTGAACAATGCAATGTATGCCTTTTCCACTGAGCTTTTGGTCTTTACATAAAGAGGATTTGCTAAGTCCACTCCAGCAGTTTCAAATGGAGGTGATTCTGTAATCCAATCTCTTGGCAAAGGTGCTGTTATCTGCTGCATGGCTTTTACTCTGAATCTTTTACAAGTAGTGCAAGCTGCAATGATCCCCTTTACCATTTGTCTGGCTCGAGGAACCCAATACTTGTCCCATAGTTGCACTAAAGTGTCTCTGATACCTGAATGCATCACTTGGTCATGGCTGTGTTTGATTAGCATTTCAGACAGTCTGTGATTGGAAGGCAAGATCCATGGATGCTGCTCACTGAAGCTCCCTCCCACACAGACTAAACCATTTTCATCAAGAAATGGCTTCAGATCTCTGATTTTTGAGTCTTTGTGAATGTCTCGTCCTGTTTTTATTTCACTCATCTCCCTCTGGAAACTTTGATTCTGTGCCTCCAGAATCCAGTGTCCTTCTGCTGCTGCCAGCTCCTCAGCTGTCAGCTCTCCTTGTCTCCATTCCCTTGAGCAAGAGTTGTGGATGAATCGTTTAATCCAGGCGGTGACTCTGAATACAGTTCTCAGTTTACTGTAGTTCTCCAGCTTTAATAACGGACCTTGTGATGTCTTTTCTGTGTTACTCAGCTGGACTGTGACATGGCTTGACCTAAGCTCAGCCTTTATTTCCTCTTCACAGAGCTCTTCCTTTGATAGCTCTGGCTGCATTGCTGAACTCAGAAACAGGGGTCCTGACTACCAAAGTTCCTCTTCTTTTAGCTTTGATGCTGCCTGACCCCTTGTGGTGAGATCAGCTGGGTTAAGCTTCCCATTGCAATGTGACCAGGTTTCTGGTGTGGTCAACGACTGTATCTCCATCACTCTATTAGCAACAAACTGTTTCCATCTTTGTGCTGAGCTGTAAATCCACTGTATGACTATCATGGAATATGACCACATGCAGATTTGGGTTGGCTGCACGTTCCTTGCATTTAACAGGTTATTACCCAATCTAGCTGCAATCAGAGCCCCAATTAACTCAAGATGTGGCAGGGTGAGTTCTTAATGGGTGCTACTCTTGCCTTGGACATGATCAGTCTGGTCACAGTTCTTCCCTCAGCTAACTTTCCTTGCAGATACGCTACTGCACCGTAGGCTCTCACTTGCATCACTAAACACGTAAAGAACTTGGCCTTGTCCATTTTGTAGGTTTTCAGTTCCATACCACCTGGGAATTACTATCTGATGGAGTTGAAGCTCCATACACCATGGCTACCACCTTTGAGAGAGGTCGTCTGGTAGTTCCTCATCCCAGCTGATGCCCCTTTGCCACATATCCTGAAAGAGACTTTTCACCCTTATTATAAATGGTGTCAGAAATCCCATGGGGTCAAATATTTTAGCTGAGCACCGCAGGACACTCCTCTTTGTGTTCTCCTTTTCTCTGGAAAATGTCCATTAGATGTTTGGGGTCGAAGACAAAGTCGTCAGTCTCTGGCCTCCATACTAGACCAAGCACCTTTAACACACAGCCATGTGCTTCTGGTTCAAGGGTGAAGTCAAAATCCCCTTGCAGCCACTTGGCCTTCAGCTCAGAAGAATTTGTGGTCCACTTACAGAGGTTCATGCCAGCAGTAGACAGGATCTCCCTTGTAATTGTGGTTAATGCCACAAAAAACGGTGGTCTTGTTTCAAGCTCTGGTTTGTAGTTTGTGTCGTCTTGTTAATACAGCTGTCGGGTTTTTAAAATGGCGGTTGCTGATGCCAGCAGTAGACAGGATCTCCCTTGCGCTTGTGGTTAATGCACAAGTGCCTTCCACATCACTTGAGCTGGCAATAAAGTCATCAACATACAGTGAGTCTTTCAGAGTGTTGACAGTCTGTGGATGACTTGTCTAGTATTTTTCCAAGTGGTTCTTGATTGTAGCTGCAAGTAAGAATGGCCTTGATGACACTCCGAATACCACACGAGTCATTCTCAGCATCAGAGGTCCTGTGAGCCACTGAACCTCAAAACATCTCTGTCCTTGTCAGCAATTGATATTTGTAGGAGAGCCTTAGTGATGTCTGCCATGAATGCAACTGGATGCAGCCTGAATCTCACTAAGATGGTTAGGAGGTCTGGGTTTAGATTTGGTCTGGTGAGAAGACAGTCGTTCAGAGATGGACTGCTGTCCTCATGTAAAGAAGCATCGAAAACAACTCTCAACTTAGTTGTTGCTTTGTCCTCCCTGATTACTGCATGGTGAGGCAAGTAGTACTTGGCACTGCTGTTCTCAGTTCCTTCTGTGTGTTTACTCTCTGGGATATCTTCACATATCCCTTGTTGAAGATAGTCCTAAATCACATCATTGTATCTCCTGAACAGTGTCACGTCAGTTTTAAGTTTTCTCCGGGCAATTCTTAGATTGTCTGGGAATTCGGGTTCATCTTGTTGCCATGGCAATGTTACTTCATATTGGCCTTGGCTGTTCTTGACTGACTGGTCAAAGTTCCGTTGAGCCTCAATGTCATCAGCTCGTTCCTCACCTTTGCTGGAGATGCCTAGTGACTCTATTTCCCAGAATGCACGCAACTGGTTTGAAACCTGTGTGGTTTCCTAAATACCAATCTTCATGCATGAAGCTTCACTCATGCTTGACATGGATACTGGTCCCTGCACTGCCCAGCTGAATAAATTTTCTATGGCAACCAGGGATTCTGATAGTCTTTCTACTCTGCCAGACACCATTTTCCAATAGTAGTCAGCACCTATCAATACTGACAGCTCCAGTTCTTCATCACTGCTGCCTGAAGTATCTGCTGATGGCAGACCCCTTTTCTCTAGCTGCATCTGAATTTGTTTTCCAGGAACCCGCATGATGGCAGAGCTCACTTGTGGTGTCTTGACAGATTCAATATCAATACTTTGCTCTTGGTTGCTGATATTTTGCAGGACTAATTTTACAACACTGGGATCATCTGGAGTAATATGGGGCAGAGTAGTCCTCCATATGTGTCTGAAACCACTCCTAGGGATTCCAAGCCTCTAATTTGCACCTCACATTCATCATAGAGCTGTCTTAAGGCAATGATGTCTGCAGATTTTTTAACTGGGGTCAAGTTTAGCAGTTTAGCCATGTGTGCACTCACAACTAGGTCTTTACATCCAAATCTCTCCTTAAGCATGTCTATGGTGACATCATAATTGCTCTCCGTTATTTTCAGCCCCGTGAGCGCTCTTGCTGCTGGACCCACAAGATATGACTTGAGATATGTAAGCTTTTCAATTTTGCTCAGTTCCCTATTCTCATGGATAGCAGTCTCAAATTGATCCCAAAATTCCTGCCACATCGATATTTCGTGTCATATTTGTTTATGTACAGCTTGGGTAACTTCACTGACGGCCTGTTAGTGAGTCTGCTTGAACGCGTACTCATATCACTCAGCATTGGTGGGCTCTGTTCGCCCGCTGTTGCTCTCTCTCTTTCAATTATCCTTGTTGCACGGGCTTTCCAGAGGTTAAGGTTGTCCTGATAATCCACAGTTTTTGCAATGTCCGCTTCCAGCTCGTCCATCGGTATGTCCTCTTCAATTTCTCTCACTAAATCCAGGAGATTCTTTTCTTTAACAGACAGCATGGCCAGCAGGTCTTGCAGGCGGTCACAGCTCACATCATCCTTGTCCGTTTCCTCTTCAATTGTCCACAGCAACTTTGTTGCAGACGCTCGTACTACTCCGCGCCTTTGTTTCAGTCTCTGTGAACGCTCCATCAGTTTGTCAGGTTCTTCTTTTGCTGGTTAGCTAGTTACAGCTATCGGCTAACTTCGTCTGACATTAATCTTCTGTCCCGGGTTTCGGCACCAAAAAATGTAGGGACATAGCTGTAACTTATAAGAAAAAATGACCAAAACGTTTTCAGTTCTACTTCAACCTTTTACTGAAGTGCTCATTGTCATATCAACATGTTGCATTGTACTGTTTACTGCCATCTTGTGCTAACAACAAAAAACTTCTTCTCTGGTTACTTTTTCTTCGTTTGTAACTCTGTTCTAAACATTAGTGCCATCTTGTGGTCTGCACATCATACTGTTCACAACTTTCAACTCACAGTAACACAAATAACTACACTTTTATTGAACCTTAGCTGTATGTTTTTTAACCATATAAATAACTATGAATTACTGTATTCATTATTATATGAATTAACTAAAGATACAACAGCCATCACTTCTACGTGACTTACAATGTCACTTCACAACAGCAACAAATGAAAGCTAACGTTACTGCATTTTCGCTCCAGTATGTGGTGATAATGCACCATGAATCTCATACTGAACGTCATTAAATCTCAGAGGTGATACAACGACAAAAAAACGGTGGTCTTGTTGCAAGCTCTGGTTTGTAGTTTGTGTCGTCTTGTTAATACAGCTGTCCGGTTTTTAAAATGGCGGTTGCTGATGCTGGCTCCTGAGGTCAGCCAATCAACGTGCACTTCACTGTCGTCCCTCATGTGCAGTTCATGGTTCCTGCGGTGCGAATGCAAAAAACGGGAGGTTCTTAGAACTGAGTTCCTAGAACTATGAAATGGTTCCTGCGGTCCAAAAACACCTATAAAGTGCTAATCTGATTCTAAAAATAACATAACGTGATAAATAAACACGTCACAACAAGCAAATAGGACAGTTTAGAGTTGTTGGAAAGTTTATCTGATGACTTTAGGTGGAGGTAGGCTAGCACTTCCCATTGACTACCTGTATTTGAGCTAAGCTAGTTAGCGGTGGGTGAGCTCTGCCCGTCTCTTCCTTGTTACTGCATGCACAGTCCAAAGAATGGGCTCTATCTTCTTGTCTGAATCTCAGGAAGAAGACAAATAACAAAGAGAAAAAAAAACAACTTGGTGTATTCCATTAACGGACACAGTGCACATGTTACTTGTAGCAGTGGTACATGTTGTCATACTTGGCTATTATGTCATTAGCTTTCTTAATCCATTTTAGTGTATGAGAAAGCAACACAGTGACACACCAAAGTGCACTAATTTCTGTCATGTCTGGGTTGCTTCCTTGCATTAACCCTCAGCAGCATCTGCCTTGGGCCTCTCCATCTCTTTGATTGAAGCAATGACCTGCCCCACCAGGTGGGCAGGGAGGGTAGGGGGACCTCACCTTTGTTGATAGCTCTTGAGAAGCTTCTTGCTGCAGACTTTGGCAGCCCAGGCTCTTGGTGCTTTCGGGCATCAGCTGCTGCTGTTCTCCAGTGTTTGTCTCATGAGGCACAGGTGGCTGGTGACTCAGCCTTGCCCCAGCACAACTGGCTGGACGGACTTCAGAGGACATCACAGACTGATCGAATCACAAATTTGACATGGTGATGCTTGGCCTGCCAGAGATTTCACGGTCCATTGCTTCCTTCCATCTTGTCTGTGCACCTTGCCGCCATATCACTTCAGTCCTAGCAACATGCTTCTCCCCTAATACTTTCTAAATCCTCTTTTTGACCAGTTGGCTTTCATCAGTCAGTCTTTAAAAAAAAAATGCTGGTAGTAAACATGAAAAATCTTCACTGTCCTTGAAACCTTCAAAACATCTTTAAATCCACATTCATACTGGGGTTATGAAATAAAAATAACATTTGGGAATTATCTACATGCACCGATTGCACCAAAAGATGGACTTTAACATACCTGCCCACAGTAAGGTAGAAACATATGGAATATAACCTAAAGCCATACGTGTTCCAGAGGAAGGGTGTAAATCAGGTCTTCACATAGAGAAGAAATGCATGTGCAACCCTTCATACTGACACTGGAGTTTATAAGAAAGACTTTTATGTGTCAGCCGAGTGCAGTTTGATGTAGCAGTGTGGTGAAGACGAGGGTAGCATCAAAGACCAAATATGGGTGACATTTTATGTGGAGCCTTAATCTCATCAGCACATCACAATACACTGTCGTAGGCTATTATGCATTACATCCCTCTTTCTACAGGGGCGATTTTTATTCGAGTGCCAGTAAATCATGTTCCTTGTAATGCAGAAATTAGAATGATTGACTTCAGAAGACAATTTCGGGTTATCACATTTCAAATTAGATGCATATTATCGCTCACAATACATGCTGGTGTGTATGATAAGTGTGAGCAAGTGATGATGTAAAGGCTGTTTTCGCACTGGGAGACTAAAGACAGAAGAAGTCCAGTTTATGTCCAAATCGAGGTCAAGAGAAGAGTCAGCATCCGTGTTCGGCTAACTGTGGGTGTGTATTGTAATAATATACAACATGCATTTAGAATTATTTTGATTATTTTACTTGTTTGAATCTCTAGCGTAAAGGAGATCTATAAGCTTTTCCGTCTTTTCTGACCTGTAAATGTTGTTACAATGTCGGATACTCGTGTTAAATGATTCTAAGCGTCACATGATGAGGTTCATGCATTTGGTTGTTTCAGTTGGCTCTGCACGCTGTGTTTTACAGTGTTTTTTTTTAACACTATTTTTTAGGTGATGTTAACTAGGGATGCCACAACACAGCCAGCACATGGTTCAATACAAACCTCAGTTCTTGGGTCACGGTTTCGGTTCGGTTTCGGTAAGCGTTTTGTGTGTAGGGAGAAAAAAAAGCTATGTGTTTTTTCCAAAATTATTTCTTTATTTTCCTATTAGCTAAAAAAATAAAAACAAAAAATTCAGACACTCTTGCGTATTGTAAAATAAATAAGTGTGTCTATTAAGGCTGTAGTCTGTCTATATTTATTTCATTTTTTGGTGCTCTTTACCTTTTATGTGACATATGCGTCTCAGTAATTTTTATATATATATATGTGTGTGTGTGTGTGTATATATATAAATATGTGTGTGTGTGTGTGTGTGTATAAATTTTTTTATTTTATTTTTAAATTTTCATAGATGAAGCACAATGCCTTGTAATTATGAGTGCATTTCAGAATGTTTTTCAATAAACCCAAAAATATCTAATGGAAACAGCTTAAGTGTCAATAATTTAAACCATG
>JAQLOL010014773.1:0-10410 GCA_029783665.1 Naso thynnoides
TAGATTTATATTTAGATTTAACATTTAGATTTAGATTTAGATTTAACATTTAGATTTATATTTAACATTTATATTTAACATTTAGATTTATATTTAGATTTAACATTTAGATTTAGATTTAGATTTAACATTTAGATTTATATTTAACATTTATATTTAGATTTAGATTTAACATTTATATTTATATTTATATTTAACATTTATATTTATATTTAACATTTAGATTTATCATTTAGATTTAACATTTATATGTAACATTTATATTTAATATTTAGATTTAACATTTAGACTTAACATTTAGATTTAGATTTAAAGTTAACAAATGTTGTGTTAAATGTGATAAAAAGTGACTTTTAAAAAATTCACACCAGTTTCTTAAACATGATTTGACGCTAAATGTGACAAAATAGTGCTGTTATTTTCAGCATGAGCAACCTTACAAACGGCGCCCCATATTCTTTGTGTAAAGTAACTGACTACAAGTCTCTAAGAGAAATACTGTTAGTGGGGGAGTTCAAAAGGTGTCTGCCTGAGCGTATATTGTGGTTTATTTGAATGAACAAAAGGTTTCCTCCCTCTCCTGTGCTGTAGTGTTGGCCGATGAGTACGTGCTCATGCACAAAACTGCATTTGGCACTCATTCTGGCAATGTCTCTACTGAGAGGAAAAGTTCTGCCCCAGTTCAGCCCAGTAAACCTTCTAATTCCCAGGGGAAGGACAGAGAGTTTTTTTTTACTGTCACAAATATGGTCATGTCATTGCCAACTGTCTTATGCTTAAACACAAGGAGCAGATGAAAACTAAGCGATCTGCTCCTCCAAATCAGAACAAAACTCACCTCAAACTTTTAGTCACAGCGACACCCTCAACAAGTGTTTTAAACCCTTCACTTGATGGTTTGGCGTCCGTGGCATGTGATCCTGCTGACCAACGTCCTGTGCGTATCCTGCAAGACACAGCTTGTTCAGAGTCGGTAATTCTCTCCTCTGTCCTCCCGTTTTCTGACCGGTCTGCATGTGGCTATGGTTCTGTGTTACGTGGTGTGGAAATGGGGTACATGCTCCAACCCATTCACCATGTTTGTGTCCAGTCCAAACAAGTCACCGTTTACTTTCCCGTATCCGTCTGCCCAGACATGCCTGTCGCCTGTGTGATGCGCAGAGGGCTGATCCAACATTGAGGGAACGTTTCTCAAAGGTGGTAAGTAATAGCAACGCAAAGAATCGCTTACCTGGACGATAATCTCCCCATGCACAGATGGTCCCCCTCTGTAGCTGCTGATGCATATTGGAGCCTTGTTTGTCAGGTGGTGGTGCCTTCTGAGTATTGAAAGAATGTGTTGTCGTTGGCGCACAAAAGTGAATGGTCTGGACATTTGGGCATAACCAAAACCTACCAGCTTATGTTTAAGTATTTCTTTTGGCCTGGACTAATGTCTGATATAGCGAAATATTGCCACAGCTGTCATACGTGCCAACTCGCTGGTAAACTGAATCAGGTTGTCCCTCCGGCTCCTTTGCACCCAATCCCGGTGATAGGAGAGCCATTTGAGCGTGTAATAGTAGATTGTGTTAGTCCATGCCCAAAAAAGAGAGGTAATCAGTATTTGTTAACTATTATGTGTGTTGCCACCGAGTTCCCTGAAGCCGTTCTGCTGCATAAAATCACCGCCAGCTCTGTTGCGAAGGCTCTCACGAAGTTCTTTTTCACATTCGGATTCCCTCGCACAATTCAAACTGACCAGGGAGCAAATTTTCAGTAAAAACTGTTTAAAAAAGTCCTCCAAACCCTAAACATTCAGCACGCGGTCTTCTAGTGCATACCATCCAACCAACCAGAGTCGCAGGGCGCACTCGAACAGTAACATCAAACTTTAAAATCCATGTTCCGCAAATACTGCTTAGAAAAACAAAAAAGCTGGGATGAAGGTGTTCCTTTTGTGTTGTTTGCGGCCTGTGAAACCGTTCAGGAATCCTTGGGATTCAGTCCCTCACAGCTTGTTTTCGGTCACACTCCACGCAGCCCGTTAAAAGCTCTGCAGGAGAAGCTTTTGTCCACAGACATCGCTCCTGGGACAAATGTGTTGGACTATGTTAGCAAGTTTTGTGAGTCCCTGCACAGTGCTAACGCCATTGCCAGGCAGTTGCTGTCTGCCTCACAATCTGCAATGAAGTGTAACTTTGATCGGCGCGCTGTGCCGTGGGATTTTCAGATAGGGGACAAAGTTTTAGCATTGTTACTGGTCCCTGGCTTGTCATTGATTGCCAAATTTTCCAGTCAGTACGAAGTCCGTGACCATATCAGTGGAACTGATTATGTAACTGGTACTCCGGAGAGGCACAGAAAAACACGTGTGTCATGTGAATATGCTCAAAGCTTATTTCACTCACAAACCCATTACTCCAGGCACTGCTTTGTTGATGACCTCTTCAGCTGAATCTTCTTTTGAGGATGATTTAGTTGGCCATTCGTCTGATCCCCAAACTGCTCAGCTGTCAAATTCTGAAATGCTGCAGGTCCTGCCATCTCACCTGAGTCATCTCTCGTCTGATCAGCGACATGATCTCCTTTCCCTCGTGGCTCATTTTCCGTGTTAACTTTTTAGTGATGTTCCATCCCAGACCTCAGTTCTGTCACACGATATCTATGTAAAAGACACGCGGCCCATCAAGCAACACGTGTACGGCATCAACCCTGTTAAGCGCACACTTATGAAACAGGAGGCAGAGTATTTATTGCGACAGGGTTTCGCCCAGCCCAGTTCTAGTCCGTGGAGTTCTCCATGTCTGGTCGGGGCTAAATCAAATGGTTCCCCGCAGTTTATCACTGATTTCCACAAAGTAAATAACGTCACCATTCCTGACTCCGATCCGCTGCCGTGGATGGAGGATTGTGTTGACAACTTAGGCACCGCCAAATTTGTCAGTAAACTGGACCTGTTAAAAGGGTACTGGCAAGTGCCTTTGACAGAGAGAGCTTCCAAAATATCCGCCTTTGTCACACCTGATCATTTCCTTGAATATACAGTAATGGCATTTGGTATGTGCAACGTGCCCGCTACTTTTCAACGCCTCGTGAATGTTGTATTGTCGGGTCTGACAAACTGTAATGCATACTTAGCTGACCTCATTGTGTACACTGACTCCTGGGAGGAGCATGTACAGGTCCTCGAACATGTGTTCACCCATCTCACCGGCGCCAATCTCACCCTCATCCTGGTCAAATGTGACTTTGGTGAGGCCACTGTCACTTATCTTGGTCGACAGGTGGGACAAGGACAGGTGCACCCTGTCGAGGCCAAGGTCTCTGACATCTCTAAGTGTCCCATTCCCACTGACAGAAAAGCTCTGCGTAGTTTCCTGGCCGGCTACTATCGCGGCTTCTGTCAAAACTTTTCCTCTGTTGTTTACCCCTTAACCAGTCTGTTCAGTCCTAAGGTTGAGTTTGCGTGGACTCCTGAGTGTCAGCATGCGTTTGAGAGTGTGTAGTCTCTCCTTAGTCAGGCCCCTGTGCTCGCTGCACCTGACTTCATCAAACCATTCAAGCTCGAGGTAGATGCCAGTGCGGTGGGCGCAGGAGCCATCCTTCTGCAGGAGGATGCGGGGGGGTTGACCATCCGGTGTGTTACTTCTCTAAAAAGTTCAACACTCATCAGGCCAAGTATTCCAAGATCGAAAAAGAAACACTTGCCTTGCTGTTATCCCTTCTACACTTTGAGATGTACCTAGGATCTAGTTCGTTACCTGTTGTTGTTTACACAGACCATAACCCACTTGTGTTCCTATCACGCATGTACGATCAGAACCAGTGTTATGCTCCAGTCTAGGAGTAACAGAGCACAACATAAAGGCTCTCCCTTCCCCCCAGCTCCCAAGGAAGACCGTGCAACGTACTGCAGTACAAAAAAAAAGTATTTTATTGTACAATCGACACGTGTAACTAAGGCGGAGGGAAAAGCCAAAACAACAAACAAAGAAAAGTTCTCTTAAACTTCCTTACCTATCACACTAAAACAAACAAATGACAAAACTTACCCTCTCTAACCATAAACAAAAAAAAACAATCAACACAGATAGCTTCCCTCCCCTACAGCTACAGGACTGCTTCAATAAGTTTAAGTAAGTTGATTTACTATATACAATATTAGCATCAGTAGCACCCTCTCCAGCATGGCCTTCGGTTGGAACCAGGAAGTGAATGGAAGATGAAGAGCAGCCAGTGACCTCCCCCTTATATATCTGCACCCGCCAATCACGCCTCATCACCTGGAACAAAAGAACACAGAGACTGCACCACCCTGTGCCCAGGAGGCCACACAGCAACACAGAATAACAGAGAACATATAGAAATTCAATACAAATGACCAAGGGTCGTAACACCAGCATCTCACGCATTGGGCGTTGACCATGCAGGACTACAATATTCAAATCCAGCCTAAAAAAGGGAGTGAGAACGTTGTGGCGGATGCCCTGTCCAGCTTGTTAAACCCTCCCCCCCTTGTGGTTTGCTGTTTGTCCGTGTCTATCATCTGTGTTGCAGGAGAGGAACGTGGGTGTGTTTGAGCTCCTCCTCTTAGCGGATCCCTGGCGTCTGGTTGGTGTGGAGTTCCACCAATCAGAGTGCAACAGCATGGAGAGGAACATATAAAAGCTCTGCATGCCTCGCAGATGCTGGCAGACTAGTGATGGGAATGGCAATTCTTTTGACTGTACTGAATCACTAGAATCAGTTCATTAAAATGATTTGTTTAAAAGATTTGTTCACTGAATCATTCAGTACTTAGCAGGAGTCAGCATAGTGCATTGTTCTTCAACTCCCTGAACCAATAAACTGCCAAACTATCCGTCACTAGGTCATGATTCAGCCCTGAGGTTCACATTCACTATGTAACTCTTACTGAGGGACAGTGCATTAGCGGGAGACGCAGCTTTAGCTATTGAGTGGCAGTTCTGTGTGTGTGTGTGTGTGTGTGTGTGTGTGTGTGTGTGTGTGTGTGTGTAAGCATTGTGTTGTGTGGTCTCTCCCCTCCCTGATAATGGTTGGGTCCTACCCGGGTAACATCTAGTCTTTGAAGAAAACAACACGCAAAACAAACAAATTTTGATGTAAAGGTAGGCTACAGTTTAATTGCAAATTGCAAAAAAAAAAAAAGCAAAAATACTAAAAACAACAATGTTGTTATTGTTGTTGTTAAAAAAACAACAACAACAAGGCACAGAAAATAATAATATATAGGCTTTTTGTACATGTTATTACAATAATATGTACAACATATACACATTTGTTATTCTTTTTATAAATTTATTTAAAATCTTCTCAAAACAGAGCCTAACAGACTTAAGTCTGTCTTACACACAGGGTGAGAGAGGCTTTGTAAATGGGAGTCATTATTCAGCAGCTGCTGCCCCCCTCCCCCCTCGCGTGATGCATGCTGCAGGCAGCCTGCAGGAACCACAGTCAGCCAGCTTGCCCTCCCTCTCCCAGCACTGACTGGTGAGTTTCTGTCTCATCTCCCTATCATTACTTTATGTGTAGATAATGGGGATGGGGCGTGTGTGTTTGTTTTCATATGGCTTGACTCAACATTAGCTGTTAGCTTGCAGAAATGGATGACAATGGCATGAAGCATATCCCCGTGAAGAGGAAACAGTTAGAATCACATCTTGTGCCTCATGGTAGAACCAGAGATGAGTGAGTGATACATGTCGCCGTTCATTCGCAGTGAACTAATCATGAGTCACATCGCACAGGCGTCAACAGTGTCCCTCCCCCCGCCCAATGCCGCCGAAGATTCAGTGAGCAACACAGAACAGTGACACAGAACGCAGCAGCAGTTACCGGCAGCGACCGGAGCTCAACTGAACTGAGAAAATAACGAATCAGTTCCTGAAGTGATTCCATTCAGTACGTTCACTCAAACGTACTGAATGGAACGACACAACACTAGCATTGACTACTTCTACAGCACCACAGAGAGAGAAGAGGCCAACTCTGACTGTGTCTATGAGGACACTGCGTGTGAGGCTGGGGCTCCTAGCAGGCACAAGGCACCGAGAGTTGGAGATGTGCAGGGAGGGGTGCTCATAGGGTAGTGGGGGTTGTTTGTCTGTATTGGATATTTGTGTTCTACAAGTCTATCTTTCAGTCTGCATTCGGTACTTCTGATGTTAAAGCAACCACATTCGCATTTGAGTCTGTATACCACATAAGATGTGTTGCAATTTGCAAAATTTCTGACCTGGTAGGGTAGGTTCTTTTGCTGATGATGTCAATGAAGCAGCTGGTTTTGACGATGTTCTTGCAGTGGTTGCATCAATTTTTTTTTCTTTTTCCCGACATAAGTGTGACTGAGAGTCCCGTATGGTGTATAGGGGCACACTATTAGTACAATCTTCGCAGCAACTGTGTATTTCGTAAAATATGTAAATATATTTATTTATTCTCTGCATGAGCCAGTCTCGGTATATTGTACTGAATGCATATATTGAGAGTATTTTCACATCTTTTTCCTTCAAATTTTTTCATTTTGAAGTTGGGTACCCTTTTTTTCCCCTCTCTATTCTCTGTCAGGTATTTCTTCACATATATTGTACTTTTGCTGTAAACTTAATTAAAATATTTTCAACATTTTTGTTGATTGATGCTGCTATATGATGATTTGTAGTCATGACCTCTGTACCCTGATGAAGGCTCTGGTGAGCTGAAATGCATCAGCCTGTTGCAGATTTTTAACTTTGACTAGCCACAGATTTATAAAAGCTTTTTAATTTTTACATTTTTTTTTACAGAACAGAGTACCTTGGAAATTTCTTGTGTTTGCCATCACACTCTACAGATGTCTTTTTTCACTTGAGAATTAAATACATTTTCCTTTTTGATTGTTTCACCAACCTTTCCCAAAGAGCCCCTGTTTCTTGTTCGGCTTGATTTAGGACCCGCGCAGCACTCCTATGCATTTGTTTCTTTGTGCTCATGAATATATTTGACATGGTCAATGTGTGATTTGTGATGTGCCATTATTTCATAGTGCTGTCCACAGTGGTGAAGTGGGCCCTGCGGTGGCTGTGTCAGAGTAGGGAGACAGTGTGACAGGTTTTATATTCTGGGTGACCTAATTTTATATTTCCAGATGTTGGCTTCAAATGGTGTTTATTTTCTTTCAACTGTGTAGCCTAAATGCCTTCCAGTTTTTGTGAGAAGTTGACATTGAGTTGGTTTGCTTGTTACTGAGGATGTAATTGGTATCATAGCCTATTGTTGACATCCTTACATTAGCGTAAACTGGAGGATCGCAGCTGTATATCCCGCTAAATTTCTCGCACTGTTGCTTTTTTTGTGTAATGATGTATTTTCTTGGAGGTGATGACTGAGATGAAGGCCCAGGTGTAATATTTGCCACTGCTTTATACCATGTTGAAGAAACAAAGTTTTAAGATATTTAGGGAAGACTGTCCCATTATACCTGCATAAAAGCAAAAACCCAGTAGTCACAAATGACATAGGAAAATGAACTAATGATAAAAACTACAATGAGTGGGGCGCCCTGATAGCTCTGTTGATAGGGCTGTGTCCTTGCTGTACTGGCCTCGGGTTTGATTCCACCCTGTAGCCCTTTGCTGCACTCTCTCCCCTATATCCTGTCCCGCTCTTCAGCTTATCTGTCAATAATTGCCCAAAAAGACAACAACAAAAAAAGAACGAAAGAAAAAAAACTGCAATGAGCAGCTATTTTAGAAAATTATTGAGAAACATCTGCAGCCCAAAATGTTTATTGTGCAGACTGTATGCTTAATTTCCACAAGTGGACATGCAGATGTTGTAGAATAAATACAAGCATGTGCATGTTTATTGTCTGTTGGTTTTAAAATCAGATGCCAGAAAAACACAATGTTTGATTAATTTTTGAGTCGTGCCATAATCAAGATGCGAGGAGACTTGTATGGAATGGGGAAACATAATGAGAGCTGAGACTTGTTGCTCATATGTTGTCAATGTTGTTTAGTCCAAAATACGTGTCGTAACACGGCATCACTGACATCAGCATTGTATGAGTTTGTTTTTATACCCTATACTTTTTTTTTTTTTTTGGGGGGGGAGATGCCTTTTTTTAAAGTTAATGCATGAAATATAAAGGTGATACAAGTGAATGAACAATAGTAGGTAAGCATCTTAATCATTAGAATATGTTGAGTGCAGGTTGGGCTTCTCCTTGTTCACAGTAGGGCTTGTATTACTCACATGTACACGCTTTAACTTACATCTTTCTAAAGATTTTCGATGATATATCAAGAGACATAAAATTCTCAATGATTTTTCGTAGTCAGTGTCTATTATAAATGACTCCTGTAAAGACAAAAAACAAAAAAATTATAAAGTAATCTTTGGGTTATGAAATTTAAAAAGAAAATGTGGTGATAGGATAAATTTCATCCTTTGGGATGAGAAACTTTGCATCTGAAGACGAATGCAACAAATGTGTTTGATCTTAGTAACATCTACTAGCTCTATTAGTTTCAGGTCTATTTCTCGCCCTTAGCTACGAAAGTTAGACTAAAGACAACTACTACTAGACTAACTACTGCTGAATCTCTTGAAATCCTCATTGATGTGCAATGCACACAAATAAATGGATAAAGTGAAGTGATATGAGATGAAATGAAATAACAGGTGTGAACATACTTGAAATGACCAAATTATGCACTAAACTAAATATTCAAACTCAAAATAATTGTTTGAGTTATGAATAAAAGCTTTGATTCTGATAAGAATATTCAGCTATTTAAAGCTTGACCATGATACCCTCAACTCCTCATGTGTGCCTACAACCTTATATGTTGTGCTCACCCAACATGAAAATTGTTGACTGTTACTCCAGTGCAACAAGTGACCACAGATATGCAACCGAAAGGTCAAAAGTAAGGGAGGACTTCTGTTGCCCTTTAATTGTCCACCTTATGACCATGGCTTGCTCTTCTCATTGGAACATATATATCCAATGGATAAGAGAAAAATATGGTAGCACCACCCTTTTCCTCAAAGCTCCAGTATATGTTATACAATGTATATACTGCACTTTTTTGCAGTGCCTATCACCTACAAGAGTCAAAGTAATATAAAGTTATTATTGTTATTTGTTTGTAGCTGGGAGAATACAGGCTGACTTTTTGCATGGATAAGAGTGCTTCTGAAAAGTTATGATAACACAGACTACACATATTGTCTGCACGTGAGGGCGGATGCTCTTATGTGCACATGAACATGCAGCGACTCAGGAGGTGGAGTAGGTTGTCATTTTTAAGGAGGTGTTGGGTTTGATCTTTGGCTCCGTCAGTCTTTGTGTCAAAGTGTCCTTGGGCAAAATACTTAACCCCAATTGCCCATCGTGGGAAATGGGTGTAAAGTGAACTTTAAAAGGCACTGGCATTTTCACTGTTTAACAAGCATTCAAAATGGAAGCAGAACCAAATTTGGTCTGAAGGACAGAATTATGGGATAATCAACTAACTATTTCTGAATGTATATGTATAATAGTAGTATAACAGTTTTCCTTATAAAACAAGAGACTGCTAGTTATGAACACATCTGCATACACTGATGTGCTCATACAGTTGTTTGCCAGCATCATTTATTGTCCACCCCCCGTACCCAGGGCAAGGACAAGATGAAATCGTGTTCATCAAAAACTGCAACCAGAGGTGGGAAGTGGCGATGTACAAATACTTAGTTGGTGTACATAGGTAGATTTTTCAGTTATCTGTACTTGACTTCAATAGGCGATTTGTTTTTCAGCTTTTTACTTTTACCCATTTGCGTGCTGGGGCTGCTGTCAATATGCGGGAGACTCCCCGAACTTCCAGGATAGTTGAGATTTTCTGCTAACTTTGAAGGACGGAATCCACAACCTTTGAAAAATAGTAAGTCTGTTGTGGGGTGGTTGGATAGTTTGAATCGCTGTGGACTCTGCATTTGCCTTAACAGACGTAGCTCCAATAACCAGGCCTTGTTACAGTGAAAGTGTCCTTTAGTTACTTAAGGTGCATGCAGTCCACTTCCAGACATGACAATTCTACATACGTGGGTGTGTGGTTTCTGAAAACCCATAAACAGTACAAAATATATGAAACATTTATATGGAAGAATGCAATATAATCAACCTGTGATCAGCAATCTCACCCTAGTAACATAACTTCAGTTCCACAATCGTTATTTCTGGTCGATATCTCTGTAAACCTCTTTAAATGGCGTTGTCTTGAAACACACATCAAACTTGCATATCGTATCTTTAAACTAAATGAACAACACTCTTAACTGTGATGTCTTAATTTATGTGCACAGTTCTTTAATACACCTCATGGTGCAACCTGGACACATCATCAGTGACTCTCCCAGGCTCACGGGGTGTTTCGGGTC
>JAQLOL010014774.1:0-10409 GCA_029783665.1 Naso thynnoides
ATGTCCTCTGGTTTTCCCTCTGATGTCCTATAACTGCTCTGCCTCAGCTCTGTGATTCACGGAGGTTCCTGAAAGCAACATGTAGGCTGCCTGCAAACCGAAGCTGCAGCTGCAGCAGCGGGTCGTTGTTGGTGACAGCTTTGCTAAAAGGGCTGCAGACAGACAGAGCAGTGGAAGAACATCAGAGGGAAAACCAGAGGACATTTTCTCTGTTAAATATGACCTGGTTTGACTAAAATTGCTGTTTTATGCAGCGTATAAACGTGCATCATTCAGTTTCCTTTCTTGAAGCCACGGTTCATCCAGTTTGTTCAATGATACAATTACTTTCAGTACAATAATACATTATTTGGCAGCTGATTCTTTTGCCATTGATAACTGTATGGTGCATGTGTTTCACTTCTGTCTTGATCTGCACTCTGTTCCTGAATTTCAGTTACCATTCTGAAGCACTGAGTCAAATTTGATCCATGGAATTGGTCATCTTTGAAGTTGTTCACGTCTCACCTGTTGTGGATGTTGTCAGTTTTCATGCTGAAAAAATGTTTATTTGTGTTTCGATTATTTTTAACTCTGGAATGGGTCATTTTGACCCAAACTCACAGAAAACAATATGTTTAAATGGTCATTTCTAGTTTTCATACATGTTTACTGTTCAATACAGTCATTCTGTTAAAAACTGGATATTCATTAATCAAAAAAATGGATAAATATGAAGCATTATGTGAGACCATTTATTTCAGCTTGGGAACTAAATATCACTATGTGTCTTTGACCAGCTGTCTGTAACGAGCCCACTCGCCACCTCCACGGAAACACAGGTCCATACTGAAGTGATCCCTGTGCTCTTGTACAAATCTTTCTCACCCTGTCCATTTTTACCTCTCTTAATTGTTTAAGTGTGATGTTACTATATACTTGAAGTCATATTTTCCTTTGTTTTACAACTAGAAAGCATCTGGTCTTTCAGTTGTAAAGGCATCCCCTTGCTCCACAAGTTACAAGTTGCTCCATTTCCCACTCATACAGAAAAGGCAAAAGAAGGGGAGGGACTGCAACTATTCTCTCAAACTCTTTTTTTAAAGATGTTTCATTTGATGAATTCACATCCTTCGAGTACCATGCTTTTGTTTTTAACAGTCCTCCCATACTTTGTCTAACAGTATATAGACCACCAACACAATGCACTGCTTTTATCACAGAATTCTCAGAACTGCATTCACTCAAAATACAATAGAATCATTGTCGTAGGAGATTTTAATATACACACTGACATCAATCAGACTCTGTTAGCTCAGAATTTCTAAGTGTAATTAATTGTATGAATTTTATGCAACACATTACACAGCCCACCCACAACAGAGGCCATACTCTGGACCTTGGTATAACCTATGGCCTATCAGCCTATGTCTCCTCTGTTGTGGACGTGGCTTTGTCTGACCATTTCTGTGTCTTCTTTAATAGAAATGATTTCAATCACCAGGAAGTTCCAGTGCGCACTGTTAGGGAACGCTATCTCACATCTGAAGTGGCTGCAAATTTTATTGATCTCTTACAAGATATTCCTCCAGATATTTTACCCTCCTCTTGTGATTTTATTGTAGACAGTTTTAACAGTAAACTCAGTTCAGCGCTTGACAAAGTGGCACCTCTTAAACTAAAGAAAGTCAAGACAAAGACAATGCCACCCTGGAGAAATACAGAAGTCATCAAATTGAAACGAAACTGTCGGATGGCGGAAAGAAAATGGAGGAAAACCAAAGTGACAATACATCTATAATTTTACCATGGAAAATGAGCACTTATAATAAAGCAATTAAACATGCAAGACAAGCTCACTTCTCAAAATTAAAGACCACCAAAATACTCCCAAAGTCCTTTTCTCCACCATTGACCTCTTAATTAATCCTGCTTTTAACCAGACATTTGATACAAAATTATCTTGTGAAGATTTTGCAGCCCACTTCAAAAACAAGATAGATTTTAATCGATCAAACTTCTCTCACTTGAAACCTATACATTTTAGCTCATCAGAATCTTGCTTTTAAATGAAGAAACACTGGAGAAGTTTGTCCTAATTGATGCTGAAATGCTTGAGGGGTTTGTTTCCCAGCTAAGACCAGCAACCTGCCTTTTAGACTCCATTCCAACATCCCTTTTTAAAAATGTTTCTAGCTTTTTTAAACATTTTAAATTATTCTCTACAAATGAGTGTCTTCCCCACTGCTTTTAAGACTGCCATTATTAAACCTACTCTGAAGAGAAATATTCTGGATACATCTATACTTGATAATTATAGACCCATGTCCCATCTGCCATTTTTAAGCAAGATTTTAGAGAAGATAGTTTTTAACCAGTTAAATGGTTTTATGAACTCCAGTAGCATTTTAGAAATTTATCAGTCTGGTTTTAGAAAACGTCACAGTACCGAGAAAGCCCTTGTTAAAATTGTAAATGACCTCAGGTCCAACATGGATAGAAAAATGCTTTCTGTTTCAGTGTTACTGGACCTGAGCAGGGCTGTGCAGAGACCTTTGGAGGGGCAGGTGCTCAAAGTTAAAAGGGGGCACATGGAGCACGGATTTGAAACACGATACAGAAGCATACCTTGCAATATAACTGGTTGAATTGTAGCAACCCATATTCATAAAGAATGTAACATGGAATCACAACATACCATATCATTGTACATACTCATATATTTGTTAGAGGCCAGTGCAAAGCAAAATTAGTCTCTGTTTTACCTCATGGGTACATTGAACAGCTGCTGTTGAGGGGGTTGGTGAGGAGGCTGCTGCTGCTGATATTGCTGGGCTGTATTGATCTGAGAGTGTAGATACTAAAAAAAACATGGGAGAAATAGTAGCTGATTAAACAAGTGTTATGTGATCATGACAAGATGCAAAGATAACTAACACTGAAAATGGCTCACTGTGACTGACCTGCCATACTGCTGATAGTTTGGAGGAGACTATTTGCTAAGAGAGGCTGCAGCCAAGGCTGACTGCTGAATTTAGATCACCATTAGACACTGGACTGTTTAACTGTGGCTACTCTTCCTGGAGTCTTTGCTTTTCAGTTTTAATCAAATTGGAGGACAAAAATTCATCAATTCTGACACGTCTTTATTTTAACTTTACAGCTTTATTTTTGTTTTCTAACCTCAGTAAAACCAAATAAAACATGACTTCAATATGAAATGTTTCATCCTGTATTTATTAACAGACATGTATTCATATTGTATAACTAACTGTAACTGAAAGGGGAACATTAATAATGGGGGAATAGAGAATGGGTGGGTATGTGTGTCTGTCTGTGTCTGTACCTGTCTGTCTGTCTGTGTCCCTGTCAGTGTCTGTATCTGTCTCACTGTGTCTGTCTGTGCCTGTGTCTGTGTCTCTGTTTGTCTGTCTGTCTGTCTGTGTTTGTCAGTGTCTGTCTGGTCTGTCTGTATCTCCGTGTTTTTTACACATCACAGTGGCATTGTTCTTTGTTGCAGTTATAACAGCAACTTCCTGTTGCCCATGCTCTGAAAAATGTCAGTGAGTTCACTGAGGGTGATTGGAATATCCTTTTCAATTGCCAGTAAAAGAAGCTCTGACAACCTCTCCTCAGTGCAAAGGGTGCAAAGTTTTGTTTTCACCAGCTTCAGTTTTGAGAAAGAACGTTCAACAATTGCTGTAGACACCGGAAGGGTGCCATATGTCTTCAGCAGCTCAGTCAAGTTAGGGAAAACCAGATGTGCATTGTTTTCTTTGACCACTGAAAGAATAGATGTCACACTGATGGGTGAGGGGCATGAGTATGAAGTATGGAAGACCTTAAGTTCTGTCTGCAATTTGTCTTCTTCTTCAATGTTGTAGAACTGGCAGAGTTTCTTCACAGCTTGCAGTGCCTCTGTTGGAATTTTTGCTGTTTTCCAGTTCTCTGGGACTGTCAGGCAGTGGAGGACATTCAGGATTTCCCATGTGGAGTTATCTTCTCCTTTAAAGCGTCTCTGAAGCTCTTGTGTCATTGTGTCCACAAAAACGTAATACACTTTAACACGGTAGTAGTCTTGCAAAGTAGGGAAAGTGTGGTCAGCAGTAGCTGTTGTGGCAATGACCTTGAACTTTGCTGGCATTTTCCTCCTCGTAGCTTGACCAGGAATCTCAGCTGGGGGGTCCAGGCCTTCTCTGTAGCCTGTTTATACATGTTCTCAAACTCCTCCTCTGTTCTGCTGTGGGCCAGCCTCTGAAAAACTCCATCAACAATTTTGTATGCTGCAGCCAGGTCTATGTCTTTCTGCTGCAAAGCATCAGAGGCCATTGCAGTCACTTGGAAGATTGGACAGGTGATCTCCAGACACAGGAAGAATTCAAAATTGATGCTCTTAAGAAGAATCATTGCATCACCTGCTGAAGAATCTGGTAGGTCTTGCTGGGTCATTTCCTCAAGAAACTGCATGACAGCTGGGAGGACCTCCCTCAGAGTGCGATGGCATTTTCTCTGCAGGCCCACCGCGTGTCTGACAGCTTCTGCTGCAGCTCCAGTTGGCGCTGATTAGGGTACATAGTCTTCTGCATTTCAATAAATGCAGAGTGTCATTTGGATGAGTTGGCCACAAAAGTATAAAGTTTTTCAACTAAGTTGAAAAGGCTGACAAAACAGATGTTCGACTTTGCACTTTCAACTAACACCAGATTAAGGCAATGTGCCTGACAGTGTACGTACAAGGCCTTTGGATTTCTTTTTAGAATTCTTGACTGAAGTCCCTTCAAGCGTCCGCTCATGTTTGCAGCACTATCATACTCTTGACCCCAGATGTTTTCCAACTTCAGATCATTTTCTTCCAGTAGAGCTTTCACTACCTTTTCAAGAGCATCTCCACTTGTGGTATGAATGTTACACACCTGAAGAAAGCGCTCCTTGATTTGCATGTTATGCACATACCTGATAACAAAAGAAACCTGTTAAGTGTGTGCAGCATCTGTGGTTTCATCCATGAGAATTGAAAAGGTTTTCTCTCTTGGATTTCTTTTTGGATTACTCATTTGACTAATATGGCCAAAGCTTTGATCATATCATTCTGACTTCTGATGGAGAGGAGTGAGACAAGAGGTCTTTTACCAGGTCCCTGCTTCTCTTTTATGACTTCCAGGTGTAATTTAATTACACTGTCATATTTGCTAAACAGCTCCACCAACTCTACAAAATTACCTCGATTTTGGCTTGACAGGGTCTCATCGTCTCCTCTAAAAGGCATGCTCTGCCTTGCCAGGTAAAGAGTGTGGCTAGTAAGCGAGACAAGATTTCTCTGTTTTTTTCTTTCCTTGTCTTTAGCAGCTTGTGATGCACGGTCACCCATTTCGAAAGCTGCCTCCAGTGAACTCTTTTTTAAGTTGTTCCACCTCACCATACCACATGTGTGATTCTGAGGCACTGTGCTCTTTAATTCTCTCCAGAGCCTTTCTCCACCAATTAACTCCTGATTTCCATGTTTTGCGGCCTGTGTATTTTTCCTCACTCAAAAAAAGACGGCAGCTGAAACAAAACATGGCATCAAGACTTGGGGAGTACTCTAGCCATGTGTTGTTCTGATACCATTTCTTTTGAAATGATCGCCCCTCTTCATTTTTTGGAAAGGATGAGAGCACTCGTTGACAGGGTCCAGTACTGTTGCAAAACTGAATGAAGGCCTCATCACATTTGATGTTTAATTGTAGGACATGGGCAGGATCATTTGGGTGGGCAAGTCCAAGTAGGTTTGAGAATGTTTGCCTCTCTCTGGTTTCAGTCTCCTCCTGGCTTGATGCTCCCTCTACCTCAACATTTTGTGTAACCTGTAATTCAGGCTCTCCCTCTCTCACTCCAACCTCTGTCTCCTGGCTAGCTGCTCCCTCTACCTCAACATTCTGTGTGGGCTCCTCAATAACCTCTGACACCTTTCCTCCAGCCTCTGTCTCCTCCTGGCTTTCTGTTCCCAGCAAACTCTCATTTCTCTGAGGCACAGTGTCTTCTTCTTCCTCTCCCTCCATCTCCTCCTCTTTCTCTCCTGCCATCTCCTCATCTGACCTATCATCACTTACTCCCTATCCATCTGGAAACAGGGCACAATTTGCTCTTGGATTGATCTAATTAACACCTCTTACACCTAGGCCTAATCATTAATCAATAATAATATCAATCAATCAATAATCATCAATAATTAACCCACCATACATAATGATAGATAATGTAACAGAACAACAACATTGAAATTGTATTTGTTACTGTTGTTTTCTCTAACTGAATATCTCTGCAATGTAAATAGCTGGTGCATGTGTTATTCTTACCTTTTGTGCTCTTTGTCATCCAGCTGGTGAGTGATCCACTACCTTTCACAGCCTCACGCAACTCCTCTTGTTTTTGCTTTAACCTCCTCTCCTGACGAGGCATCTCTGCAGAATGAAATATGATCATTAGACTACAATCTGACGCACATAAAACACACACACAAACACACAGAGGGACATTTCATACCTTTTCAAAAATTGTACTGTATAGCCACGAATTTAATCCATACATAACCTGCCCTTTATTATTCCTAGTGCTACTAATAAAGTAAAAAATAGTTAAATGATATAGAAATCACGTATTTAAATATTTTTGTGCTTTTATTCAGTTTTACTAAAAGTTATATAATTTGTATGCATATTATATTTAATTTGTGTGTAAATGTTATAAAGAAACAAGTACTGATATGTTTAAATGAGAGGCTGAGAAAATCAAAATTCAAATTCTTCTATTATTTTGTATTTATACTGTAATAGTCCAAAATTATGTGAATATGCATATTGCATAGTTTTAGTCTACACCCAACCATGAGGAGCCCTGGACTGAGGTGAGGATCCACAGTCGGAAGAGGGGCTCGGAAGGCACTCCTCGCCTGAGCCTCTCTAACCGCTACACAACCCTATCTGCTGATGGCAATCCAGCCCACCCATCTGATGTCTTGCCAGCAGCGACTTCCCCCCGTCGGGCTCTGGACGCCGGCGCCGCGCGGATTCCCCTCCACTGGGTGCCAACGGTGCTCGGGTGACTGGATGTTCCACCGTGGACCCGCGGGGCCTGCGTCCTTGCCTGAACCACCTCTGCTCAACGTAGGATCCTGAGGGAGGCTGTGTATCGACACTCCGGTGGTTTTCCTCGTCCGGAGCTAGAGAAGGAACCGGAGCCAGTGGGGGGTCCCTCTCCCAGGTCTGACAGCGTGCCATCCTCATCGCACCTGCCTGCCCAGATGAAACTTGGCTACAGAGTGGTGAGTTTACCCCTTTTTCTGAACTCCTTCCCCCCGATTGTATATTTTTCAGCTCACCTCGGACCACCGGCAAGGGTGGATTAGCGACTGCTTTTAAATCCGTCTTCCACTGTCAGCAGCTTTTATCTGACACATTCTCCAGCTTTGAGCTGCAGTAATTTGAGATAAACTTCCCTTTGCTTGTGTTATGTGCAGTGGTGTACCATCCACCAAAGTTTAATGAGGATTTTATTCAGGACTTTGCAGATTTTTTAGCAGGGATCATATTAAAATATGATCGTTTTTTTAGTGGTTGGTGATTTTAATGTTCATGTGTGTTGTGAAACCAAAACTCTGGTCAAAGAGTTTCTGGATCTTATTGACTCTTTTAATTTAACTCAGTCGGTGACTGGCCCAACACATGAACAAGGACACACATTGCTGTCGTATGGTTTAAAGGTAGAGATCACTGAAATCTGCGACACTTGTATCTCTGATCATCTGCCTGTTTTATTTACTGTCACATATGCTTGTTCTAAGACTGAATCTTCTGCTCCTGCGCGCCGCACGCGTGTGCTCAACCCTGTAACTGCACTGCAATTCTCTACTGTTTTTAAAGAGTCTGTGCTGTACACACTGGATGACTGTAATGATCTCAGCTTCAACAAACTCACCACCCTTTTTAACTCTGCCTGCACGGACATATTAGATACTGTCGCTCCATTCAAGACTAAACGCACTAAAGCACTGAGCCATGGCTAAATGACACTACCCGTGCTCACAGAGGCGCTTGCAGACAAGCTGAGAGAAAATGGAAGAAGGATAAGCTCCAAGTCTCCTTCGAGGTTTTATGGGACTGTTTGTCAAACTATCAGAGAGCTGTTAAAACTGCTAAAGCAGAATTTCTATCTAATCTTGTGTCCACTAACTATCATAGGCCTCAGGTTCTTTTTAATGTTTTTAACTCCCTTGTTAATCTATGTGATACTGCTTGCATTGTGCCATCACCTACACTGTGTGAAGACTTTTTAAAATATTTTACAGACAAGATCTCTGCTCTCTCCAAACCCACCCCTTCTGCACTGGACCCTTATGTTCCTCCAATTTGCCCTGCTGTCTTTGACCAGTTTGAACCTGTGATGCTTTCCTCACTATCTGAAGTGGTAAAACACCTGCGACCTGCATCCTGTCCCCTTGACAGTATCCCCGCTTGCCTACTCAAAGAGGTTTTCAACACTGTTGGGTCAACTATTCTTACCCTGGTAAATACTTCTCTCAGCTCAGGATGTGTTTCAGATGTTTATAGACACACTTTAGTACAGCCTCTCATCAAAAAGAATAATCTTGACCCTTCAGCTCTCTCCAACTTCAGGCCAATCTCTAAACTACCTTTTCTGTCTAAAGTATTGGAGAAAGTTGTTTTTACTCAGCTACAAACATTTTAGATCATTTTAACATTTGTGATAAGTTTTAATCTTGTTTTTAAACCTCACCTAAGCACTGAAACCGCTCTTGTAAGAATTTTTAATGATCTTCTTTTAGCTGTTGACTCGGGGGGACTGTGCTGTTCTGGTGCTTTTAGACTGGTCTGCTGCCTTTTACACCGTGGACCACACAATCCTTTTGTCGCACCTTGAACAGTGTGTGGGTATCGGAGGCACGGCCCTCAGTTGGTTTCAGTCCTATCTGGCCAATAGGAGTTTCTCCGTTCACCTTGGTGAATACACCTCATCTGTGGCTCCACTTTCCTGTGGGGTCCCTCAGGGCTCCATCTTGGGCCCTATCCTCTTCTCTCTGTACTTGCTGCCCTTGGGGTCTATCTTTGAGAAGCACAATATCTCCTTCCATTGCTTTGCAGATGATATCCAGATCTACACACCCCTAACAGCAAATAACAAAGAGTCTATGCAGCCTTTGCTAAACTGTCTAAAAGACCTTGTAGCGGATTTGACCTCCTTTAATTAACTGGGGTGCCAGTCAGAGTCCAGTCTGATATATAATAATTGAACAAATAAATCTAAATGGTCAAATCTTACAAACAGTAGCAAACAATTAATAACCCAAAATAATCATCAAAAGCAAAACAGGCAAGCAGACATTTCAGCTTAGTTTCACTGAGTGTATTCACAACAACACCCCCAATTCACAGTGCAATGTAATGTGTATGTATGTGTGTGTTCAAAGGCAATATATACAGAGTTCAGTCCATAATAGTCCATTCCAGTTCATCCAACAGTCCCTCACCAATCGAACCCATCCACTGACAGTTCATTTAACCAAACCCAACACAAAAATCCATTCCGGATTTTCCGGTAGATCCTCCCCAGACAGTCAATCCACAGAGATACAACAAATGTCAATGTACAGTTCAACGTGATTTAGTCTCTGTACCCCGTCAGTCAGTGGTCAGTGGCGTGAGTCAGTCAGTTACATTACCGTCAGCTTTAACTCCGCCAAGGCCAACAGCTTCATGGAAAAGCTCCATTCGGACATATCCACTCCACGGGCTCCGTCTGACACAGACTCCTGAGGCTCCTGCTACACGCTAGTGGCTACACCGACGCGGACTTAAACACTCAATGCAAGGGTAAGCTCAACGGACAGACAGACAGACAGATAGTACATTCTTTTGTACATTCATTTAAAAGGAGGTAAAGCCAGTTTAATTTCCTTTAACTTCCCCTCTGTTTTCACCGTAGACCAGGGGTCTTCAACCTTTTTCGGCCCAGGGACCCCTTGATCGATGGAGAAACTGAGCAGGGACCCCAAGATTAAAAACAAAAACAAAAAAAAACAAACAAAAAAAATGTTGTGTTTTAAGACGAGCCAACTGTTTTTAACCTATTTTATAATCAGTCATGATCATATTTTTAAAAAGTAGCTTATTAGTGCCCATTGATATTAGAGTTTGCTTTCAATTCTGTTTACTCAATGTATTTTTTGTCCAAATCAAAAAAAATCCCAGATGTTTGATTATTTTGATGAAAAATTTTAACTATGTTGGAGGACCCCATGCAGCACCTCCACAGTCCCCCTAGGGGTCACGACCCTCTGGTTGAAGACCCCTGCATTAGACCACACTATAACCAGTGGGGTACAGTAACCAAGTAAATGTACTTAAGTACATTTCTTGAATATCTGTGCTTTACTT
>JAQLOL010014775.1:0-10407 GCA_029783665.1 Naso thynnoides
CAGTATTCCCAAAAAACTAATAGTGACATGGTCATTGATTAATATTGAGCCTCTGGAGTTCATGTTGTATATTTATTAATGCATGCAGATGATGAGTCATCGATTGGTTCTACGCTAATCAAGCAGAGGTGGGCGGAGCGTGCAGTGTGTGTACAGACTGTTTCCAGTCATTGTGTTAATGAACTGAATATGATAAGTGAAGATCACTCTATGTCCTATTGGATCCATAATTTAATATGTGTGATTCACCAATTTGATGGAGTATACACTGTATTTTTGCTTTATTTTGTTGTTATTTATGTTGTCACAAATGCTGATGATGCAGGATGCTGAAACATATGGATGTAAGAAGGTAATTAACTGAAATATGAATCATTAGTTAATGAAAAAGTGAAATTTGTCCGTGCTAAAGCTTGGATTAGAGGCAGCTGACTCATCTGCTGAAATCGGTGTCATGTTCTTCAGCACACAGGGCTGCACTACGAAGCAGGAGGAGTGCTCAGCCGGGCATGTTGAGTCTAAAGTCAGAGTTTCCTGTGTCATCAAGGTGGCTGTCTTCTAACCTGGCTAGATCAACATGGTAACTGATGGTTAATGCATAACCTGGTCTGCACGAGGTTCTGTTCAGAGTTTCTGCCTAAAATCGGCTATAAGAAGAGCCCGTCTCTCATAAGTAAACCCCTCTGGACATGGCGTCACCTTTTTAGCCAAATCCGTTTGATTTAGGAGCAAGAACTGTGAGAGCTCTCTGAGGAGGGAGAGAGAGTGTTCAGGGATCCGAGTGATCCGCCGAAATTTTCTGATGATTTCCTCCATGAGCAACAGATTCTCAGCTGAAGGAACACGGTACATATGCAAACACGTGGCTCCATACGTGAAACCGTGCACTGACAGCAACACAAACTGTCTGCATCGCGTCGCTCTCTTTAGCCACAGGAACCTGCGTGCATTCAGCCGGTGATGCAGAAAATCTGAGAAAGAACGCCGATTGTTGTGCCCCTCACAACGTTGTTCTCGCTCTCACTGAACAGCTGAATATGTTTGGAGTGTTTCATGGCCACGTGTCAACGCTGAGCATAAAGGAAACCTTCTGCAAAATCACAGGAATCATAAATTAATAATCCTTTGTCAATAATATATTAATCATATCTATCTCTGAAAGTGTGATGCTCATTTATCTGTGAAATTATCTATCCATCCATCTATCTATCTGTCTATCTTTTTTATTTTTCACACATCTAAATCTTCACAGGAGTGGTGAAATAAATACATAAGCCTGAGTATTAACTTGTGAATTGACACGGTCAGCAGTGTTTTTCCAGCAGTCCTCTCCGGCCTTGTTGGCAGCGATAGTTTTGATTTCAGCCATTAGGATTTTTTTGTACTGTTCATATCCGTCCATGATTATAATTTGCTTCTCCTGACAGAAGTATGCAATGTGACAGCGATCCATTTTTGCCAGAAGAAGAGTCGAATGATGATGAAACGCCCCTTTTTCTGGGAACGCGCACAGAATCTCTTCAGGAGAACGTGGTTGATAACCACCGTGGTGGTGCTCAGCATCCCTGATCGGGGCTGTAGGTTTTGTCGAGCCGGCTCTCACAAAGAAAGTGATGAGTGAATGTGTGTGTGTGCAGGTTGGCTCTTTGCAGAGAAGAATGCGTGAACGCTGGCTCGTGTTGGAAAAGCGTTTGAGTGTAAGATAAAGGCCATCATCATGCCAGTGCCAGACCAGTCCTCAGTTCTTAAGCTAGAATTAGTCTGGTATCATCAGTGTATCGTTCATTTCCACTGACTGTGAGCGTGGTTGGACAGACATACAGCCATTCAACCAACTGGACGGGTCTAACGCGTCTCTCCCCTCTCACTCCAGGGAGCCACCGCCATGTTTGTTTTTAGAGGAACTTCAGGCTCTGGTGGACCAAAAACATATTGTTGTTAAAACTATGCAATCCTAAATTAAAAGAATCTTCCAACAAGCTGGAGAACAACTTTGAAGACCCGGCAAGTACTGTTTGTTTGTGATCACTACTACAACTACTACTACTACTTCTACAAGAAATTACACAGTGTTAAAGGCGAGACAAAGACCTCCTTTTTTAAAGTTGTGCAATATGCTGCAGTTTGGTTACATCACATTTTAGCTGCACCGACCAAACCTTTCCAAACATGGCAAAAATTTAAAAACTTGGCCAGAAAGCTTTCTCACTCAGGAACCCATTTAAAAAAAGAAAAAAAGGTGAACTTTTTTTTTTAAATAAAAAGCACTTTACTGTGAAATCCCACAAATGAAATCCATCAAAATCGGTGCTTCTGAGGGTTTTTTTGTTCAGCCAATGAGCATTTGGTAGCATCGTTATTCAAAAACGCAGCCCGCCAGTTGTAACAGGGAAGGATTTGGTTCTCTTTGTTCTTGGATCAAGCTTTTTCAAAAAGCATCCTTAAAATGGTACTTTGACACCCTGACACTCTCATCTACAGACATTTTTGAACAGATTAAAACAAACAAAAACAAAAACAGCCAACCAGCAGACTAGTGAGCCACACTTTCTTCTCCCTCTGTTTACCAGTTGGATAACTGGTGAAAGTTCAAGTGATGTTCAGGCTTGTTGCTGAACTCATCTCTGGCTGGTCATCTCCTGCCTTCTCCTACCAGCTGCACTGCATCCAGCATTAAGCCAGACAGCTCCTCACTTACACGCAGTAAATATCTGCATCTTTCATCCAAAGGGCCGAAGTGTGGCGGAGCCGGTGAGCCTTCACACCACAGAAACAAACCATGCATGTTTCATGAACCTGTCTCGAAGATAACTCTTCTCTGACACTGCGGGTCACGGCTCAGAATGCTGGATTGGTTTTTTCTGTGACCTTTACCTCAGCTCCATTTCACTCTCACTTTTAATAAAAGTACCAGCTCGTGCTGTGACAGCATGAATATTTGATATGAGTGCAGGCAGTGTGCTAACCTGGACAGTCTGGGCCGAAACGTTGTGTTTGGTTTATTTGTCAGTTTACTCTTCATCCATCAACATACACCACCCATGTCTCTCATTCACTTGTTTCAGCATTTTATGTTTTGTACTTTACAATGTAAATGAAACACTTTCTCTCCATCAGTCCTTTTTATTCAGAAAGTCCTTGTTTACAGAATAGAGATGAATTTGGCTTAAATTTAGAGATTGTCCCAAGAAGTAGTGCTAATAACTGTTTTTTAAAGCTCACAAAGGCTCTTCTTTGTTATCAAGGATGCTGCTAATGCTCCGGTTGATGCCTGCAACAGTCGGTTAAACGGTGAACTGACTGTATTTATGTACAACGTTTTTAGTCTGTTCAACCTCCCCAAGCGCTTTTACAACACAAGTCAGCATCCATCCATTCACACACACACTCACACACTAAGGGGAGGTGACTTCTCTACACAGAGCACACCTGCTCATCAGGAACTCATACACACACACACATTCACACACCGATGGCGCAGCCATCAGAAGCAGTTTGGGCTCCAGGTTGCATAAGGTGGTTGGATGAAGCCTGACACAGTCAGACTGATTCTAGCCCGGTATCGTCATCGTTCTTTACCAAGGGGCAGGACCGACAGGTGCAGTCAAAACTGCCTCTGGATGCGATTGGATAGACAAACAACCAATCAGAGCAGCTTGCCCTGTCTTACCCTTCGCACTCCAGGCAAGCCAACTATCCCCTGCTTTTTTTGAAAACTCTGCAATATTAAATAAAGACTGTTCCAACAATACAGAAAACAACCTTGGAGACCCAGCAAGTACTCTTTGTGATTACTACCTGTAGGGAAGAACAGGAGCCTTTAGAAGTCTGTCTACTGATCCGTGACACTCAGCATGCGTATAACACGTAAAAAAACAGCCACAAAAGCACTAAAACTGACAGAATTACAAATATGACAACACAATATAACACATCTATGTGATTATTTAACAGCTTGTGGAAAAGTAGCGTCAGCCACTTGTCTGTCTGTAGGTTACCTATGAATCGTGTCACCTACCAGGTACACAGCTGGAGCTGCTGGCTCTTCAGCGCTCCTCGCATGAATCCCGCCCTCGCCCATCAGGTTTATGGCTGGGTGGAACGGCAAGGACACCACTTCCTTTTCAGGAAGAGAATTTAATCCCAGAGTGAATTATGGGTCTGGATTACCAACCCAGATCTACTTTTGTAGTCTTATTCTTTTGTTTGATAATGGATTATAACTTAATATTCTGCTTGTGGGCAAAATATTCTTATTATAAAAGCATTTCCTGTATGAAAATAATATATCATCAATATTCAATAATCAGCAATCAATAGATCTATAGTTTTGTATGATTCTAGAGTTGATACGCTGCTGTCGATGAGCTGGTGCTGCTCATTCACGCGAAGCTGCTCCTGTTTCAAAAACCATCCAGTGCCGCTGGAGCCAGCTGACGAGCGTGAGTCTGTGTGATATCCGTCATCCCGTATCATCGCTTGTTCTCGGTGAAGTCAGACACTGTGACAGCCTGTCAGGCCTGTGGCAGCATCAGCCTCACACTCACCAAGCAACACAACAATTTATCAAACACACACACACACACACCACAAATGCTTCATTTACACGTCGTCTTTCCCCTCTGCCTCCTGGTTTCCACATGTTTGCCTCCTGTACCTCCCTAAACCGACTGAGGCGTTAAAATCTGCTCTCCAGATGTTGACCTCACAGCTTATTGTGCTGTGAAAATAAATGTTCAAAGCTGTGTTTAGATCAAATATATACCTCATGCAAAGTTTTGAACACTGACCTTCGGCTCATAAATGAGTGTGTGCATCCTTGTGGACGTATGAACTCTGTCTGTGTCGCTGAAAAGCCTCCAGCTCTCTGAAATTACTCCACTGAGGTAACGAGTTTGATTTGTCACTTTCCAGATGCAACATTCTCATCTACAGGAGAGCAAGTGCGCCCACAGAAGTTCTCACACCCACCACCCAAACACACACACACACACACAACACACATCTCCATCATCCTCAGCCTCCACCCATCATGCCGAGGGGAGCCTGACAGGGTGTCTTGTCTGCTCGAGTTCAGGCATTTTGTCCCTCACTCTCTCTCTGTTTGGAAGGACGAGAGAGTCTGCTTCTTGTTGGACGGACGGCAGTGACCCTGAAGGAGGAGGAGGCAGCCACTCGTGTACAAAAGAGAAAGAGTGAGACACTCCACGAGCCAAGGCGGCACATAAGAAAACAGAAACACAGAAGAGACGAAACGCAGTGGAACGGTTTATTGTCAATCTAAGAAAAAGAAAAAGAGGGGAACGTGAGAATACTGCACAGCCGTTCAGGGGCCCCTCATCGCTTTCTCATCTTCAGCAGCTGACTGAACACAGAAGATGGCTGACTCAAGATGCATCCTCCAAAGATCATTTCCAAACACCTGAATGTGAGGCAGGCAGAAAAGTTGACTTTGTGATTTGGGTAATGAACAAGACGACTTTTAACTGCCACACCATTATTATGCTAATTGTATTTATTTACGTCGACTTTTTAATGCATCTGTTTTTACCTCTGTTTCACTGTTCAGTTGCAATTTGTTCATCATTTCTAAACATTTGAAAGCACAGCCCTATATCTGACATTTCATTTAAATTCATTTAAAATCTGATTTTGATGCGTCTTTACTTAATCAGATCTAGAATTAAACTGAAAAGCCTACTTACGTTTACAAACACTTACTCCTCACTTTTGATGAGGTCATGTCTTCAATGATGTCACCAAAGGTTGTAAATCCATTCTGGACTGACAGCAGGGCAAAGGCGTTCAGTTTTTTGTTTTTTTTTTCCCTCATGGTTGATCTTCGGTGCACTGTCACACGTTTTAACAAAGAAAACAATCTGTCTCCTGAACACTTTGCTATTGGAAATGTTAGATGAATAACTCGCAAGCACTGTCTGGGTCCAGACGTTCTGTGGAAAGAACGTTTGGATCATGTTCTGCTGTAGTCTGGTGTTTTTGTGCAGCTGTAGATAAATCCTCCTCGACAAAATCACCTGCGGCGGCCGCTGTCTCCACCGGGTCCTCAGTGGGGGAACCCCCACCTTCCTCTGCTAACTGAAGGGCCTGTAAGAAACTCGTGTAAAGCGTTTCTCTGTCATTTTATTTTTTCTTCTTTTTTTCTTGCTTTGCTGCGCCCGAAAGCATCCTCAGCTGTGTAATGTTCACCGGTATGACTAGCTAACAAACTGAACCGGAAACACAATTTTCCACAAAGTGGACTGAATTTTGCAGCAGCAGGTCAGACAGGTCCTGAAGATGCTTCTCGCCCTCTTTCTGCGGCATAGATGGTGACTAGTTGTGGGAGCTCCATCTCAACAATGTGCTTGGCAGCCTTTCCCACAGGATGCAGGTTTGGCCGGCTGGCGGCTCTGCAGCTGGCATACCACACTGTGGCGCTGTTTGTCAGGATGGCTTCAGCAGCAGCTTCTGTGGAGGTTCGGCCGTTTCAGCTTCCTGAGGAAGTCCAGTTTTTGTTTGGACTCTGATACCAGCAGCGAGGTGTTGGTGCTTCATGTCGGTCAGGTGTCGCTATCCTCACTTCTTCTGTAGTCAGTGATCGTCTCTTTGTTCTTTTGTTGGTGTTTGGAGGACGCAGGTCATTTTCTGTGCACCTCTGAGTCGTGTTTTATTATCATCTGGGGTTGGGGGTGTGAACAGGAGTGCAGTCATGTGTTTAAGGTGTCAGGCTATCACAGTTGCATAGTCATCACATAGCTCTGCAGGGTGAAGGTATTTAAGATATGTAGGGCTGAATTCTGACAACTTGGCTGTGGTCAGTCTGTGAGAGAGTCCATGAGCCGTGAGCGCAGAGGGGAACTTTGGTCCACAACGTTTCGTTTCCTGGTCAGTTTATGGGAAATGTCTGTATTAAATGCAGAACTGAAGTCCACAAATAACATCCTCACATGACATTTGATGTTTGATTCCTATGAGTGTCTCACTGTGCTGTGGGCTGTTTGCATCCTCTGGAGCTCTTTGCCCAGCAGGCAAACTGGTGCTTGTCCAAGTCAGGTGGGAGTGATGGTTTGGATTTGTGACAGCAAGTTTCAAAGCCCTTCATGGCAACAGGTGTTACAGATGTTACAGATGTTATAATAGTGAGACACTGATCTTACAACCCTGCGAGGTCAATATGCACTTCACCTACTTGACACGCTGCTCCGCATGCAGTTTGCACAGGATTCCTCTCATTTTACTGCTGCTCTGTACGTGTGTTATTTCTCATGTTTTCTCATGTTTTCTCTTTGTGTGCTGTATAAATAATTCCCCTAAATAAATAAAGTTGAAGTTGATTTTAGGGCACAGGATAATGCTGAAGGATTTGAGTCATGTGGGAACAGCAGCAGCTCATTTTCAAATAATAATAATAATAATAATAACACACAAGAAAAGGAGGATACACGGAGGGACGCGATGATATGATTAGATGTGAGTGATGAGACTTCAGCAACACAGTTTAGAAAACTGTCAGACAGTTCTAAATCATTATCTTCTGGTCATGTTCATTGATGATCAACAGTTTGAAGTTCTTGACTGATAAGCGGAATATTTTTTCCCTTTCTAGCTGAGCACCTGTAGCATTTCTCTGAGAGTGTACAGTTACTCTGACTTTTACAGAGTCGACCATCTGATTCCTTGATCTTACAGTAACTTAGGTAATTATTCAGTGGATGAAATTCTGATTGTTGAGCTAAAATGACCCAATTTCTCTGCAGCAAACCATCTGATTCATAAACACGGTAGCTGTCTGTCTAAATTTTAGAATATTTCCAGAAGTTAGTATCACTTTGCCTCCTACGTTTTAAAGAATGATGTAATCAACAGTGCTTTTAATAATTAAGAATGGCATCCAGATAAAATAATGCAGTTGGTGAGGACAAGGGAAGAAAAGGAACGTTTTCTCCAAAATGCCATCAGACATCATGAATTTACAATACAGCACAGAAGTGACATCTTTTTTCATCTGTTACTTTTGGAAAAACTAGTTGTACAGCACCTCACTTCAGCCCCTTCACGGTGACATGGTGTCCCTGCAATGAGAGTGGAGCCCTCTGACCTCTGAACCATTCCAACACACAGAAAACTAAACCGACGCATCGGAGACGGACACTCGGAGGAAGACAGCAAATCAGCAGACAGGTAGAGGTAAAGCAAACGTGTAAAGCAGGCAGTGTTAAAGGCAGACGTGTGGTGCTGCAAATTCAAACAAGAGAACCAATCAGAAGCATCGGAGCAGCATCAAACTTTACCAAACGGTCCGGACTGGAAATGACTAAAGAAGACACTGTGCACATCAAACAACAAAACTGACAAAACAAAATGAACATTATTCCACATACAGCCGAAACTTTTTACAGAAAATATTCAGATGTAATCACCAACATTTTTAAAAACAACTATAATTTAATGACACGTTGTTTCTTAGTAACTGTAACTGATTACAATTACATTTATTTTGTTATTAAATTATGTGATTTCATTACATGTAACTAATTACTCCCCAGCCCTGCTAAGGATGCAGAGTCAACAAAAAAAAAGCACGAAGAGTGGAGAGGAGACGGGATCTAAAGACTGCAGACTAATGTACCATTTAAACTGTGCAGGATCTGAGTCTCCTTAAATAAAATGCAGGCACGGAGCAAAACTGCACAATAAGGAGAAGCAGGAAGCTGTAGCATCGCATCTGGATGTTCGTACTTCGACTTTTGGTTTCTAATGAGATATAAAACAACAAAGAGTGAGCTTAGAAAGTGTCACTTCATTTCAGCGTTTCCTCTGCGAGCCACACACACACACACACACACACACACAAAACTTCTGCAACTGACTCGTCGCAGTAAGTGTGCTGTCAGGGTCCCAGACACAAAGGAACCACAGACAGTAAACAACAGGCTGCTGACTCCAAAACTGGAGGCGTAGAAGCCACTGAAGCCGCAGCAAAAACAAGATGAACCTCCTCTGGGAGGAGCAAAGAAAAGAGAAACAGGGACAGAGACAGCAAACAAATCGGACAGTGGAAAGAAAAAATGAGGAAACCGGATGGTGAAGAGATATGAAGAATGTTAAAGAAAGTCGGAGGCAAGAGAGAAAAAGGACACTGACCAGCAAACGAGAGGAAAGAAAGAGGGAACGAGTTGTTTTGATGATGACAACACCCGCTCAGTTGAGGATAAACGATAAGAGAGTCGAGGAGCAGAGGAAGGTGAAGGTCTTGTTGGACAGTCAGAAGTACAAGCAAGCTGTTCTGAGAGGCTTTCAAAACTGTCTTGTCCTCCAGTTCAAAGGGCAGCATGAGAAAGGGCAGAACTGCCATCAAACCAACAGAGAACACAGGAAGACGGATATTACATACACATTTGGAGGACAAATGTGAGAGGAGTAAATAATTACACATTTGGATTTAGCTTTATCTCAAAAACCACGTTTGACTTGTTTAGTCTCGTTCCCTGTCAGTCACGTTTGCATGCACGGTTGTGGAGCTGCTGTTAAAGCTCGACTGGGTCATTTAATGGACCGCTGTCCTTGTACACGAGCACTGAGGGAGAATCGTTTTATTGACGGACGAAAACACCTATGTCCCACTCCACTCCAGCAGATGGCGATATGCCCGGTAACGCTTGTTACTACTGGGCCTTCTTCACGTTGATCTAACAAGCAACAAACAAGTTAGCAAGCAGCTAGTGGGTCCCATGTCCAACGGTGAAAACATGGACAACTTTACAGCGCTGTACATTTCATCTACGGTAATATTCGGTACAAGTTAGATGCACGGTATCCGTCATGCTTTTGACAATTTTGTCTTCACCGCTTTCTTCAACAAATTTATGCTGTTCAAGCTCCAAGTTAAAGACGGGACTACTGATCATGCACAGAACACTTAGGCCAGTCCGGGTCCAGTTGAGGTGAATACACGCAGGAGTAAATCGACCACAAATCCCGTTATCTAGGTGTGTTTGTGTGACTTAGAGAAATTCACACCTGAATGAGACGCACCTGGCTCTTAACAAACGAATGGAATCACATCAGCATCAGTGTTAGACGCTTACAGCAGCTGCTCTGCCCTGCATAGTTTGGGGTAAAGCAGTACGTTAGAACTGTGCCAAACCAAAAGTTAAACTCAAAATTTCTTAACCCTTTTTCCAAACCTAACCAACTTTTTTTGCCCTTTTTGCGAGTACTTTTGTTGCCCCAGCCTAACCAAACTGTGCCCGTTTCACAGTGTTGGCCACGTGTTTTGAATCGTGGCAGGATGAGTTTGCTCAGTAAACACAGATGAACATAGATGGCACTCTTTGCATCTGTATTAGAAGCCAAAGACCGTGACGTGCAATATTTGACAAGGATGGATGAGAATGGTTGTTTTTC
>JAQLOL010014776.1:0-10402 GCA_029783665.1 Naso thynnoides
CCATTGTTACATATGTGAAACTTTTCCCATAACTGGCAGGCAAACATGTTCCTGTTAGACAGACAATGTTCTCAGTGAATTCTTTGTATTTCTGTACAGCTATCCACTGAAGAACCCACGTAGCCCTGCATCATTGTGCAGCTTACATCCTTGTCAAACTTGCCGTTTTTTGCGCGTACAGTAATTGTTTGCTCGCTGGATGAGGTCGTTGTGTTGTGTCTCGTGTTGACGGGGACTTTGGAAACAGTGACACGCAGATGACAGAACAGGAGGAGACAGTCGCCCAATGGGAGACATCTACCCAACTTGTATTTCCTGTGACTCAGACTACAGCTGTTTTCAAAACCGCCTTCTGCGTACTACATACTGTGTGTACTACATACTGTATGTACTACATACTGTGTGTACTACATGCTGCACATACTGCATACCACAGTCAGTGCCATCTGTTTACACTGCAGTACACAAGATGGTTACCCAGAATGCATTTTGCATAAATTGACACTAATATTGAGATTCTTTTTTTTTAAATTAAACTACCAACTAATACCCAGCCGGGTTTTGGTTGTGACATTGCAGCCCATTGCATTGTGGGAAACAGTGATGAGGTGGACTGGTCGATTGCATATTGAGGATTTCCTCTGTATCAGGATACATTCGGGAATTTTTTTGGCATTCTGCAGATTTTGTTTGTGGTTTCAAATGTGATCAACTACTGGTGTAATAACACGATCTTCTACTTCCTGACCAGCTGATCCTTCACATTAGGTACATTTTCATAACACTGATCAATAATGTTTATAGAGCTGCTGTTTACAACAGCCATTCAGCGTGGCTGATACTGTGCTTGCATTACATGTTTGAGTGTGTGTGCCATCACAGAAAAATGTGCTTCTGCAAACACCAATTGACCTTTCGCTAAGCCACACCCCTCTTAGTTACTGTTGCTATGTCCAACAAGCTTTTGGAGCTTGCATGGTCACAGTCACCCATGTAGGACAAGCAGAGGACACGACTCTCTGTATATTGATGTTAAAAGTAAAGTTGGGCTTTTTGGTCGGTTTGAGTTCAGGTTAAATGCTGTAAACTGTTGAGAGCTGATGTTTCCAGACTGCAGCCACAGACTTTAGCTTAGCTAGCTAGGCTTGCCAGCACTCCTAATAGCAATAAGTAACTCAGATTAATCAGCTAATGTCCACTAATAACAGCACAACATGGCCTCAGTGTTTATCAAAGGGTTGCTGAAGCAGAAGTAACGTTAGCTGTGCTTGTTAAACTGTGAGGGAATGAGGACGCCAGAACAGCTCAGCCCAGAGCGTAACGTTACACTTTTCGGTGTTTGATTTTGGAAAGCTAAAGAAGGTAAATCTCCTTCAAACCTCGCCGAATAACGAGCGTCACTTGTAAAAATGTCCCAGACTCAACGTTTCACTGTGACAAGCTCGAAATCCACAGAACCAGCCTGAAAAAGAAGAAAATCTGAAAAGATTGTATAAGTTTCGGTGAAGCCTGTAGTCGTCAGACCGTGGTCAGAGATGACAGATGCTACGCTCTGATTGGCCTGTTTGTGTTCGAGGGCGGAGCTTAGCAAAAGGTCAGTTGTAGTCGAAGGTACCAGAGAAGCAGTTTTGAAGACTTAGCAAAGTTTTTTCACGTCTGTCTGTGGACAGAATTTGCTGTGCATGATACAGTGATGTCACTTCGCAGGTGTGAAATCTGTGGACAGATCTGTGGACATGTGACAGCATCACAACTGGAAGAGACACAATCACATAACACAAATTGCTTGGGTCCAGACCTTGAATCCACCCACTCTGCCACATTCACCTCTGCAGAGTCTGGATTCATGACACGCCAAAGTGCTTTCTTGATTAAAAATGAGGGGGCAAATGAGTGCCATGGCCCCAGCTAACACTGTTGTCAACTAGTTGTCAAGCCAATTTACCTGGCAAGTTTCTGTCCCTCTGCTTAGGGACGGGTTGTCTCGTCTGATCAAAAAGGGCGTCATGTGAGGCAGTGGGCAGGTCTACACGTTCAGCTTATCTTTGTCTGTCACTGCTCTCGCTGACTACCACATCCAAGATGTCAAAATCTTTTTCTGAAATAGTTGAGCCCTTATCTCCTGTACAATCACCACCTTAGTGAAGTTCAATTAATAAATAAAACAAGATTTGGGGATTTTTGGCCCAGACCGGCCCACTACATGATCAGCTGACACCACCTTCAGGTACACCATTCTCCCTCAGTCGTGCATTAAAGGAGAGTCGTATTTCTCGATCACAGCTAATGGATAAAGCACGGAGTTGAGAACACAAGGACTAAAACTGACAGCTATCCTGGCATAATAGAATGGAAAGGGGGGTTTTCTGTACCAAAAATCCAAAGTACAGTACAAAAATTCAAAGTCATCTTCAGAGACTGGCCCACATTGGCCATCGGCCCACCGGGACAGTGCCCCGTATGCCAGATGGCCCGTCCACCCGTGGCTGGTGCACATCATCCATAATAACAAATTGGATTTTGAGCTTAATTATCCACTTTTTTTTTCTTTTTTTTCTGTTGCAGCAGTTCCTTCACTGGGCAGCGGTTCTCAGGGAAGAGGCCTCTGAAACATGAGCTTCCTCCTTCCAGGCCAATTTAACATCATCAGCCTGTGTAGGCTTACACATCGAAAATGTTAAGGTTGCAAGCCTGAACTTGATTTGACTGGCCATGAGTGACTTTGACTAGAGCTGCAACGATTATTTGATTAATCGACTGATAGAAAATTAATCACCGACCATATTGATGATCAATTAATCCTTTGAGTCATTTTTCAAACCAAAAAGTGAAAAGAAGTTTATGATCATAAATGAGGAGTCTGAGTTTTGGGCTGTTGTTTGGACAACAGAAGCAGTTGGAAGATGTCACACTGGGCACATTTTTAACACTTTTCTGACATTTCATAGAACAATTAATTAGTCAGTTAATTGTGAAAACAATGGGAAGACTTTTCAATAATGAAAAAAGTTGTTAGTTGCAGCCCTCACTTTGACACAGCCTCTAATTATCGATCCCTTCTACTCCACCACTGTGCTGAGCTGCTCCAGAGATGCTTTAGCATTGGTTTTCACCAAATGAGTAAAAAAGTGTCTACAACTACAGCGCACAGAACCTGCGTTTGCATTCCACTTCCACTGACGGAGCGATGGAAGTGCTTTGAACACCATATTTGTGGCTCAGCAGAGACACATTAGGCATCTGCCCTCTGAACAACTCTTTGCTTCGAGTCTTCTGAGATCTTCACATGATTAACTTTCTGTGGATAGCTGAAAAAAAAAACAAAAAAAACAGAGCCAGGAGTCCATGTGTTCGAACCCCGACTGCAGGCTGGCTGACTCAAAAACAGAGAAAAAAGCTGGAAGGACCTCAAGCATGATGTGTCCTCTTACCTGTCATAGAAGTCTTCTCTGTAATAATCGTAGTCAAACTCATAACCACTGTTGGAGAAAAGCACAATAAAACACAGATGACCAATCAAAAAGTGAAGCAATACATTTTTAACACCAGGTTGAAAACATGTTTTTTAAAAATCTTGGAAATAAGAGCTTTTGGTGTTTCCAAGCATTCAAATGAAAGATGCAAATGCATAAAAAAGGGCAGTAATTACAAACTGTGTGGGAAAGACAAAAAACCCACAGCATACTTCTTCTCACCCCAAGAGACAAAGACCAGCGAAAACATGGCAACCGAGACTGAATGCTCAGGAAAGTGGTGCAGCATGTCTAATGTTTGCTGACATCTTTAGGCTGCATGAACTTTTTTCAAACGTCCTGGATACTCGAATGCGAAAACAAGGGTGGAGTCACCGATTTTTCTGAACCAGAAACATAAAGGAAACAAAAACGTAGCTGTAACCTCTAGAGAAAGAACTCCTGTCCTTTACTGACACCAGCACGGATCATTTTAGAGGATGATTGACATTTAATGAGTCCATCATGTATGAGTGATTGTTTACAGACAGAAATGAAGAAAATATCAACCAACACTGCAGCTCGATGGAGATTTGAGGCCACTTTCAGTTTATAGTTTTGTTTTCCAGAAGAATGTGAAAATTTGAATGTTATTCATTAATCTTTTGTTTAGACACAGAATTCAGATTGATGAAAGCGATGGTGGGTGTCAGACAGGAAGTGGACCTGTTTTGAAGTGACCTCACTATGTTGGTTCAGTCATAGGCTGGAAACCAAGCTAGCTGTAGCATGAGACTCCTGAGGAATCAACTCGGCTGCCCCCTCCCCTCCCTGTTTTTGCTCCGCCCCCTGTTTTATCTCGGTTGTTGTCTCTCTCTCTCTCTTAAGTCCAGTTTGCAGCAAAGATTCACGATGAGGGAAAGTTGCAGCGGTGTGAACTGCTCCGTCTCAGCTCGACTCAAGCCGGCTGACCGTGTCGCCTGCAGCTCAGCGTGTTTAGAGACGTCACCTGTCAACATGCTCTCTGAAGTGACCCATAACTGACCGGAATACTCCATCACAGTCTAAAACCGTCGTGCAGGACCACTCGTCGCGGGATGAGCCTGTGTCTCTGCCGGCTCAGGAGCACTGCCGGCTGTAGAGAGCAGCTAAAACATGTAGGGCCTCGCTCCAAAACCTCGTGGCCCCCCCCTCCTCCCTCTCATTCCTGTCGAGTCACTGAAATCAGCTGCTTGTGGTGAGAACTCCTTCACAGCAGGGAGAAGGCTCTCCTCATGGCTGTTCTCCACGTGTACGCTGCTAGCTGCTGTCACACATGTCGCACAACAGGAGATTTTTGTTAGACATGGTCTTGTTAGAAATACTCTGCTTGGTCTGGCAAAAGTTGCCTGGGTAGAGCACCCATGGAGGAGGGGGACTAGTCTGTTTTGGCTTTTTTTTTGCAATGATATTAATACTCTCTGTATCTGAACATGTCAACAGAGCAGATGAAAGCAAGAAACAGGCCAGCAGACAAAGTATGAAGTTGCTCCAGACTGTGCAACCTGACCAGCGTCATCAACAAGTTTCCAACGAGCTGCTGGGAATTCTCTGTACAATGTCCTGCTCTGTTCTCACATGGCGGACATTACACATACTTAACACAAGGGAATCTTAAACCTAGGTTGGTTTAATATCTGATTAAACTTATTTGAACGATCGCACATACAGCCCCCCACGGACAACGTCTGGACGGTTTCAAGGTTGTGTTGCATGTGTAAAAGCAGAACAGATATTTTTCTCCAGAAAGACCAACAGAACTGCCAAAAGCCATCAGGTGGACACAGTCATGATGCTAAAGGATGATAATGTTGTAACCAGTCTGCTGGATGTTTAACTATGCAACTGCTTGACAGGAGCAATGCAGCTGAACCTGGGCAAAGTGACAACGGTCGGGTTTTTCTGCTTTATTCCATGACACGCAGCCAACAGGACGCGGAGGAAAGGACGCAGCCTTCTCTCATGGTTCTCAAAGCACCAGGTGAGCTCCAGCTTTCTTTAATATTAAAGATGTTTTGAGCTCTAAATCTTTTTCTGACCTAATAGTGATATATTATATTACTGATAGCAGCAGCTCTTTCAGGAAATGTGACTCATCACACGTTTACGAAACAAGGAACATTCTGAAACTGATAAGAGTTCTTTCATTTGAAAAAAGGGGTAAGAGAAAAGGCAACAAAAGAGCGTCTTACAGACAATCTTCTGTTTTGTACGAGCAGGAAAAATCCTTTTGTAATATTTTGTTCCTGTGTTAAAAAAGTCCAATTACTCATGTGAAAGTTGGATAACCTTCAAACGATGAAGACGCTGATGTTAAACACAGAAGCCTGGGACGTCTTCAGGGATTTGTTGTTCATAAAACACCTCCAGGTGGCGGCCTTCGCCTCCTTCAGGGTGTTGTTTTCCAGTGTAGCTGGTTTTTATAGACTTGGCTGTCTTCAGTTTGTCGGAGTCCCACACGAGCGCCTCTGTCTGTTTTTGTGGCAGCGTATTTTGGTTTGTAATATTCTCCTGTTTGCAGAAGGACTTTGACTCAGAACTGTCCTGAAAAGCTCAGAGATCTGGGGCCAGGTGCACAAAATTACGCCCTCTTAAAATGGATTTCGTAAAGTTGTGTTGTGAGGTCATATACGGGGAAGGCTGGTATTCAAGTGGTAACTGCACGAGAGCGCCATCGCCAGGCAACAGCAATGGGGACGCGCTTGTTCTCCTCCTGTTTCTCTGGGTGAAAATTTTACATTATTACTTTGTGTTTAAACGTCACACAGAGGAACAAGAGACGAGACGATGAAGGTGACGATTTATATCTACATTAACAACTTGTCTACACTCGCCATAGCTGCTGTGGTCCTGTACGGGCCACAGAGGCTCCGTCATTCCTGAAAACATCCGTAAACACGTCATAACTCATGAACTCGAGGAGGGGGGGGTCATATGGACACAGAAACACGACCCCACTTGAAGGCACCATCAGACCCTTTGTGTCTTCCTAGTGCTCCAACAGATTGTTACCACGGCAACAAAGCTCTCATCTCAGGCCTAATCAGGGGGAGAGATGGTTGAATTTTCTCTCTCCAGTGGAGTCAGTCCTAAGTTTTATGCAACAGACAGTCTGGATTAGACTAGTCTAACCTGACAATTAGAGAGCAATGAAACGTGACCTACACACTGATCGGTACTGATCAGTCAGTAAATAAAAAAAAACAGCAGCACGTACCTGTAGAGAGAAGCTGCTGATCTCTTCAGGCCTTTGGGTCTGTTTGGTCTCGGTTCTCCTGCCATGTTGATGTCTGTCAGAAGAGAGGAGAAGATTTATCGTGGAAAAAACTGACCACAGTCCCTGTAAACTCTCCAGTCTTTTGCCTTCAGTTTTGTCAGATCCCAAAACATTCATTTTAATTTCTGCTTGAGAGAAACAACAGATTGAGAGGAACACAGACCACATAAGCCTAACAGGGAAAGTCACTTACTGGAGTTTATTAAGAGGAGCAATATCTAAAGGTAGGTGCTGTGTTTCAGTTTCTCCACTAGAGTGAGCTGTTGAGCCATTTTACAACCTTCTCTCTTCCCTCAGTGCCTTTGGTCATTATAGTCAGTCAGTCAGTCAGTCAGTCAGTCAGTCAGTCAGTCCGTCAGTCAGTGGACTCACACTGGCCTGTCAGCTTGCCATGTATAAATAATCAGAGTGAAAGCAAAGAATCGGATTTGCAGCTGTGCTGTTTGTGGTTTTCCTTCATGGTTTGTAGTGATGAAAGACAAAAACTCAAACCCCAGAGAAAAAAAACACCTAAAAAGTCCATTTTCTGCATCACTGACAGGGCAGCGGTGGAAACTGAACATGTGGATGAACAAACAGAACAAAACACAGACAAGTATTTGAGAAAAAAGTCTTGAATGACATCCTCTCTTATTATTATCCAATCACAGTGCTGCATTTGACCCAGTCAACCACAACAGTGTGCTGACAGAGTGGTTTACTGGCCGAGACTAAACTGGTTTGAAATCTGTTTGAAGGACAGAAAATTAGTAACTACAAATCTGAGGGTACAAGCCTGACTTGGAGGCTTTTCTACATTTTAATGTCTCCACAGGCGCAGCAGAAGATGGAAAACAACAACAAATCACACTATAAGAAGCACACGACAGGCTTTCGCTTATGACAGTATTACAATGAGGCTGTGACCTCGTGTAAGGACAAAATAAGTGCATTGACCAAATCAGTGACTGCATGTGTCACTGTCACGACCTGGCTCGTAAAGCCACGACAAAAGGACGGGACACAGGTTAAGGTAGTAAATGCAGTGTGGGGAAAGTGTGGGTCGCATAAAACAAACGAGGAATACGGACAGGGAGCGGGGAACCAGGCCACCGCATCAGCCGGCAGCACGCAGGAGCCAAGTCTGGTGGAAGAGAGCGCTCTGCGAGGAAGGCGGTGCTTCTAAAGGGGCGGAGACACTGGGCCCAAGTGTCTCCATTAAGTTGCACCGCCTATCGGAGCCAGCTGCAGCCTGTGGATGGAGCAGAGTAAATACAGGCAGCGGGATGCTAAGAGCACATCGGGGGCCGTCACAGTCACACGGTGAAAGAAAGAGGTCGAGTGTCGCCTTGTTGCATTTTTTGTCTGAGGTAGCTTTCTTTCACGCCATTGATTGTTTGTGCTGTGGGATTTCCTGCTGCTGTCATGTGACCTCATTACCCACTAAATACCTGCCCCTGAGTTCTTGCCTTCTGATAGACGTGTCTATAAAATCTGCAAGTGGCTGAAAGGTTAGCGGACACTCTGAGCTAACACAAGGATGCACGAACCAATGATTTGTCTGTCCATCCGTTCTCTAAACCTCTTCCTGTCTGTTAAGCCTGCTTGCAGGAACACAGTGACGCTCCACAGCGATTGCTCCAACACAGAACAATCTACGGTTTCCGTTTACAAAGCTGACAACCAGAGCACCTGCAGGAAATACATGCAGGTATGGGGAGAAAATTCAGACCACACAGAAAACAAGAGGTGGCAAAAGTACACACGTCCTTTACTTAAGTAGAAGTACAGATACTTGTGTTTAAAAAAAGACTCTGGTAAAGGTAGAAGTACTGAAAAGAAATAAAAAAAGAAGTCAAAGTAATAAAGTACAGGTTGTGAAATGTACTCTGAGTATCAAAGTAAAAAGTTTCCCTCTGAAGGACATTTCTGTGCGAGGCTGACTGAATTTAATATTAATATAATGTAAAGACAATTAAACTTAAAGGTAGGATCAGTCTGATTTGTCCGAGCTGCTCCTGAACGCACCAGGAAATGAGCTGATTGTTGAGACTCATTCTCAGAGTGTCAGGTAGAGACATTTTGTGTTGGTGAAGCGTCCTGAGCTCAGACACAAAGACAAAAGAATTCAAACTAAAGTAACAAGTCTGTTTGGAAAATGGAACGAGGAGAAAGTTCAGATATTTGGGTTCAAATGTGGAGAGAAGAAGTCAAAGCTAACAGAAAAATAAATATTCAAGAAAATCAAGCAGGTGAAGTACAGATTCCTGAAAAATCTACGCAAATACAGTAACCGAGAACTTTGTTACTGTACTTGAGTAGATTTTTCCCACCTCTGCAGAAAACTTAGAGCCTGCTGACAGAGCTGAAGTCAGGGCAGGGCTGGAGTTGTAGACGCAAGCCTTCTGTCATGAATCAGTGGATGAAAAAACAGGCGACCGCACAACTTCCGAGAGGAAACCATTACTGCAAAGTGAAAGCTTCTCCGAGCAGCAACAGCTCACAGTCACGAAGCGGTCGACCGTGCAAACTCAAAGATCGGGGCCAATAAGTGTCGGCATGTGTAATCATCTGTTGCATCACTCACTACACAGTTTCAAACCACATCTAGAGGAAACACTGGCACACAAAACGAGCATCAGGAGCCCCATGAAACGGTTTCATGTCAACACGCATAACGCCAAGCGCCGCAGCTGGAAACGACACTCCACGCTGTGGCTTTATGCGCCATGAATCGAGCTTTGGCAGACGACAGCAAGGCATCCACCAATCACAACCCAGAGGGTGTAGCTTGGTGACAGAGGAATGAGGCTGTGTGTCAGTGTTTGGCTAGGCCCCTTTGTTCCAGAGAAGAATCTTCTCACAGCATAAAAACAGTCTGTAGACCAACGGAAGCTTCTAACAGTTTGGGAGGGGCCAACGTGACTGAAGCCGCACACACAGCGAGTCTGTGAAGAACTTATTAGACGAGTTGGACTTCCAAAAACACACTGTGAGAAAACAGCATCAAACTGTGTGGTGTACAGTGTGACACAGTGTGCATGTGTGTGTGTGCGTGTGTGTGTGTGTGTGTGTGTGTGTCGGTGGGGGGGTGGGGGCTGTCCAGCTGTTTAAGAGCAGACCAAACCCTCCAAACCTTTACCCTAGATTTACAGTGCAGGGACTTTTTCTTCCAATAAGGATGTGTGAGTTTTAAAATTAGATTTATGTACCAAAAAATGACCGATACACCCATACACACACACACACACACACACACACACACACCACCCGCTGCCTCACTGGCTTTTATTTTTGCACCTGTTGCATCTTGTAATTCAGATGGAAAGTCTCTAAAGACGCCACACAAATGTAGTTCATCGTCTCTTCCAGCGTCTGTCCGAGCAGTGAGTCATTCCAGTCTGTCCAAAAATACTTTTTGTGGATCAAGAAATTTGAAGCTGTCGGCTCGTTAGCAGGCTGTGAATCAACTGCCCGCTCAGCTGCTGCTTTTACAAAAGAGCTCTCAGGTGTGGTGTTTTTATGTTTCAGGTAGTTGCCATAGAAAACTTCTGCAAACGAGCTAACGAGCTAACGTTAGCTGTAGCATGAGACTCGTTGGAAAGTAAATCTGCTGCAGCCGTTTGCTCCGGCTCGTGTTTTATTCCGTTTGTTG
>JAQLOL010014777.1:0-10401 GCA_029783665.1 Naso thynnoides
GTGATCGTTGCAATGCGAGCAGCCATTGAACAACACCCCATTCCTGTGTTTCTGATTACAGTGGGGAAGAGCTCTGATGTGACTGCATACACAATACAAAATGCAGATGTGATGCCAAACTTCCCCAACATCTCAAGAAGCACCGCCACACTAGGTAAACCTAAGGAAATAAAAAAATAATGTTAATTCTAGAAAACATCGAAAAAGTCAAATCAGTCCATTGAAGGAGTTAAAAAAAATGCATTTTTTCTTAGATTTTTCGCTTGTTGCTTGGCTCCATGGATGACACTGTAAGCAATCACTTTGGTGAAGATAAAAAAACAAAACAAAACATATCACCGTTGATGTATGGATTGCCATTATCTTTAGTACAGACATTCAGGTTCACAGAGGATTATTCCTGTTGACTCCAGAGGTCCCCTGACTTTTCATCCAAAGTCACCATTACATTTCACATATGTGATTTTCAGTGAAAAGTCTCACCATCTACTGGATAGGCACACAATTTGGTAGACACAATAACCTCCCCCAGGAGGTAAAATTACAGTAACTGGTCCTCTAGCGCCATCATCAGACCAATTACCTGCCTACTCATGATGTTCTCAGCAGCTGTACAGCTAGCTTGTTTCCAGTGCCCCAGCTTAAATGAAAAACCCACAATGCATATCTTCATGACATTAAAAGGCACTGAGTGAAGATGGAATTTCCTTGTGACTGTAATCACATATGTTGTAAACGAGCAGTATGTAGTGTGTGTTCTTTATGACTTATGATGGCAAGGTTTTGACTTCAAATATGTAGATCTATTCTGACAGAGCTATTTTCCAAAAAAAAAAAAAAAGACAAATGCTCCACTTCTGGAAACTAAATACAATGTGAGACTTTGACCTCACACTAAAAATATCTCTGTGCAGGGAATCGGACCTCACAAAGTGCTGTCCCATTTATTAGACAGCATTTGAAGCTCTTCCGCACTTAAGTCGATGTTACAGGTGGTGTTGGTTAAAGCCTGTGAAGGCTCAGTACTTCATTACTTAGAAGCTACTTAGAAAATGTTAACGTGTTGCTCTAAACTAAGATTAGGAACACTGTTCATCTGCCAGACATCAGCACATCAACAGCACCATTGTAAACATTTATGCTGATGTTAGCATTTTGCTCAAAGCATCACCTTGCCTAAGTACAGCCTCACAGAGTTAATACATCATGACATAAAATATTCTTGTCTGTTGACTACAGAGGATTGTATAAATGTCCCTTTATCGACAACATGTGCTCAAGGTAGTAAAATATTTCAGCCTTACCTATAGGAATGAGGTGAACCAAAAATATCATAATGCCTCCGAGAAAGAGAGTGGACGATTGGCAGAAGTGCCTGGAGCAGTACTGGAGCAGCAACAAGGCAATAATGTAAGCCGGCACTTCTGTCGCAGCAGAGAGGAAGCTGTTAAGGTACGGGTCCCCGTGCAGGTTTGTAGTGTTGAGGATTAAAGCGTAGTAACTAATGGTGATGACAACCCTGCAGAGAGACATTTAAAACACACACCTTTACAAAAATTTTGGATACGTAAAGGATTCATGCCATGTGGGAATTGTAGACTTACCACAAAAATGCGCACAGTAATGTTATAGAGATTATATTGCAGCTGCTCACTATAACAGAGATGTTGTATTTCTTCTCTTTTAAAGTCAGAGCATTTTCGATCTGGGAAACACAAGAAAAGCAGCTGCAACAATTACACCAGAAAGATCATTTTCTGAATCTGTGTGAATGAACTACAAGTGCAGAGAGAAAGAAACAAACAGCGTGTTACTGTGGACATGTAAAATTCATTTAGCTGAATAGATCATTTAGACATTAAGACCGGACACACTGTGTCACGTTTGGCAACTTATGACAGAGCAGTGTTTGCATGGTACTGAATTTCAAACATGAAACATGATGCCTAACTTTTGCTGAAAAGAAAGTTGGAAAGAAGGCACTGATACACAGGACTGATAAGTTTGATGACACAGAGGTACCGCATAATCAGAGGTGGGAAGGTTACTTTGTAATTGTAATAGGTTGAAAGTTACTAGTTACCCTTTTAAAGATGTAATAAGTAATGTAACCATTTCAATTACTTTATCAAAGCAATGTAACTTATTACATACAATTACCTTTTGTTTACCTTTCTAAATTTCTGTTAACCATTTTTAAAAGTTTAAACAGGAAGTGGCAGAGGTGGGGTCCTGCATATTCAAACAACAGAACCAATCAGAAGCATCAGAATAGCATCAAACTTTTATAAATGGCGTTGATTGGAAATAGCAAAAGAAGAAATTGTGCACAGCAAAACATGCAAAGCAACTAAATGATTATTATTCAACATATAGCCCAAGCTTTTTACAGAAAATATTCAGATGTAATCCTCTCTGTAATCCTTAACATCATTACACATTCTCTCTCAGTAACTGTAACTGACTACAATTACATGTATTTTGGAATTAGATTACGTAATTTCATTTCATGTAACTAGTTACTCCACAACACTGTGTGTAACCAATCAATCAAGTAGTCCATGGTTGTTTTTTAACAGCCTGAGAGCGATTGACAAGCTGGGCATTATCTAGTAGCCAATAAAGAGTCATCCAAAAACAAAAAACAAAACAAAAACATGCTAACCTGAAAAGCAAGAGTTAGCCGAGATATATGAAGAGTACTGCTATAATTTTAATCACCTATTAAATATAGACTAAACTTACCTCATCTTGTGTAAAAATGGCCTTTGGAGCCTCATGCGAGTTCATTTTTGCAGCATCTCTCAGAATAGCCTCAGCCTCCTCTACTCTTCCCTGACTCAACAGCCAGCGTGGAGATTCTGGGACTAACCTGGAGGGATGAAACATGAGGATGCAGTGTTATCAGCTGATACAAACAGAGATGCAAAACCAAGTACACCAATCCAACAAGTCTAAGCATAACCCGAAGGGGCCGGGCCACCACAGCATTTACAGCAACAAACTGTTGACAAAATGCAAATACCTCCACGTTCCTTTGCAATATAAAAATTTAATACATCACCACAATGACCAAAAAGCTAACCACCTAATTACTTACACACTAAATGCTGTCCACTGGTGTTGCGTTTCAGGAATGAAGGATGTGTTTAAATGGCATTTGTTAGTTGAAACTAACTTCAGTTTGAGTATCTTTTTATTGAGAGAGAGAGAGAATTTATAATTAACAAGGCAACTAAAGATTGCTGTGTAAGAGAGCAAGCTGAGATACAATGAATATATCTTACCACCAAAGAGGGATGTAGATCAGGCCGGAGGCAGCCATGGGAATCAACAGCAACCACCATTCCCGCAATAAGTAGGCCACACCTGGCATTGCCATGTACCCCAAAGCAGAGCTCATAAAAACTCCAAGTGTGCAAAAGACCACTCGGGCTTTTGGGCTTAGAATTTCTGTACCTGTAGGTGTAATAAAATAATGAAAAACAATTCAAAACATGCGTGAGCTTCAATTGCAACTTAACAATGCCTACTTCTGGTTTAAGCCACTTTATATGGACATGGCTACAGATAATTTTATTGGTTGAACAGATATGGATGTTGTATTGTTGAAGTTGCAAACACGTGAAGAGGTGCCATTTGGACACAAAATGTGTTTCCCTAATGCATCGAGTGTCAAAAAAAACACCCACTAGCATGTCAGTGAGGCTTGCAAACCATTCCTTGGCCTAAAAATATTTTATTTTGTGTTGTGCTGGCTTCTGTGAGACTGGAGATCTGGTCTAGAATGAGCAGTGCCCACAGTGCTCTTCTTTCAGAGTCTTTTTCAAGGCTTGAGAAAAAAAGAAATTAATATTTCATGCCTTGTCTTCATGTTTTTTTGATGATGGTTCTTGCAGGTGCCTGGATTAAACCACTTCCCAAATGTACTGTGATCAGTGATAACTTTCATGATATTGCAATCTCAATGCCAATGACCTCCATGTTTGCACCTCCAACAACATGAATGTTCAACCCAAAACCAATGTGAGTGTGAAACAAACAATTTTGAACCAGAATATGACAGAATTACTTTATCCGTTTTCACTGTAAAGACCAGGTACAAAAACACATCAACCTGTATAAAACATTTCCTGTTTGAAATCTTTAATAGAAAACATACCCAGAACAAATGCAATGGTGTAGTTGGAGAACCCCCCTGCACCTACAAAGAAGAAAATAAGGGTGAAGATCTCCCAGCTAGGGGAGAATATCTGCACTGTGGTTGCCACAGTCTGAAGAGCCATCATGAAGAAGAGTGCTGGCCTCCTCCCATACCTGTGCAAGAAATACAGTTTGTAGTTTCATGATTTCTCTTTATCACATGCAGAAAATTTGTGACAGTGCTGTTTACGTACAGACCTGTCAGACAACTTGCCTGAGATAAATGCTCCCACCAGCACACCGATGTAATGGATAGAGGTGGTCAGCGGATCTTTGTATGCCTTATCACATACCAAGTCCCACTGCAAAAACAATTTTACACTATTTCAATTACAGATATAGACAGAGTAAAAGTGAGTAACAACTATTTGATCTGGGACTCTCTTTTGCAATATTAAAGTGAAAGCTATTTGAAATGTGTCAGTGCTTCAGCTAGTCTGCAGTCAGGTGAAAAAAACAAAACAAAACAAAAAATCCCCAAAATTTGACCACACCGGCTTTTCTAAAAACCTTTTACCAAGTTTGTGTGTAAAGCACTTCCTGAATTCTAAGAAAACATTATATATCTCGGATGAAAATTGTAACAGGAGGTCACTGTAACATCATGAAGCGTATCATAACTGCCAGGATAATAGTTTTAGGAGGCTTAATAGTATATTAAAGGGATAAGCCAACTTTTTCCTCCCTTTTGTTATTTGCCTTCCTCCCAAGTTCAAGACAATATAGTACCATTCTTTCAATTGTGCATGCAGGAACAAGGAAGAGACGTGTAGAGCCCGTCCACTGCTAATTAGCTTAGCTCAAACACTAGTAGTCAATGGGAAGTGCTGGCCTGCCTCCACCCAAAATCATCAGATAAATATTCTGACAACTCTTAACAGTCCTATGTGCTTGTTTTGACTTGTTTATTTACCACTTTACATTATTTTTAGACTCAGATTAGTACTTTATATAGTACTTCATGTGCAAATTACTTCTGGTACATACTGTATTTGATTCTGAAATTACATCAAGTGCTAATCTGAGGCTAAAAATAGCATCATGTGGTAAATAAACAAGTCACCACAAGCACACAGAACTGTTTAGAGTTGTTGGAAAGTTTATCTGATAACTTTAGGCGGAGGCAGGCTAGCAATTCCCATTGACTACTAGTGCTGGGCAAGCTCTGCCCGTTTGTTCCTTGTTACTGCACATACAGTCCAAAGTATGGTATCTATCTTTTTGTCTGGAACTCAGGAGGGTGGCAAACAACGAAACGAAAAAAAGTTAGCATACCCCTTTAATAATGCCAGTCCTTTGTAAATGTAGGCATTTTTTAAAATTTAATCACAAATGAACAGAAGATATATATTAATTTCATGGTTAGTTGTGTTCATGCAGTTGAAATGAGAGGATGATATTTGATTGTTATAACCTAGTTAGCATTTTGATCAATAACGTAACTGTTAGTCAAGGCAAGGAAGGTTTAATTATATGGGACCATTCAGACACAAGGTAATCCAGAGTGCTTTACAGAGACATAGTTAGGCATAAAATTTTGTAATATGATGCATGTGAAACAATTTCAAATCTTCCTGGTTTACAATGCTACTCCTGTGCAATTTCACCCAGTGTTATGTCAGAGTGTGTATCAGCTTAATGTTTTACCAATAGGCCTCACAGCTTCTAACTTCACAGACATCCTGGATAACTCAGTAACTGCAATAAACAACCCTCTCACCTTGGTTGAACTCCTATCTCATATTAGGTAAACACTAACATATTATCATACCAGATATAAAAACCTAAGTGAAAAACAAAGTATATCTGAATGACCACAAAAGGTCCATGAGTAATAAAAGTTTGGCATTTGAAATATTTTCATTGTGCCAGTTTCGTGTGTGTAATAACTAGGATTTCTTGACCAAGTGTCACTCTTACTGCAAATTTAACAAATTTATTGTTTAATTAATGATAACATTTATTATTCAAACAAACAAACAAACAAAACAAAATAAGATCATAGAGAGAGTTTTCATAGTCGATTACATTAACTTTACCTGCAAACTACAAAAAGAAAACTGCTGGTAAACACAATTTCTTTGTGCAGATGTTGAAAACATTTCAAAGGCAAGTTAATGAATTACTTGTTGTTCACCTCTGTGACAATGGTTGACTGATAGATTTCCCTGCTGTATGTCCACCCGTCCAGACAACTCTCCACAGGAATGTCACTCACATTTACGTCCACATTTGGGATGATATCATTGTGAGAGAAGTTCTTGACCATTTCCAGGTTGAGCCTTGAGCAAGAGCTGCGCTGTGCAGTTCCGTCAACTATTTCCAGTGGAATTGTCACATTTCTCCACAACTCACTTATGCTGTAGTTTTCAGGGATATAACACTCATGAGCTGGAGTATCCGCTACAAATACTATATAGATGCCAGTAAACCCATTTGGGAGAATGCTGATAGCCAGCGCTAAAAAAATCCTTAGCTGAAATGGTCCCCATGATCCAAGAAAAGACGTAATGCTGTCGTAATCTCTAATTTTTGAGCTGCCCATTGCTTCACCAAAATCCTTGATATTTAAAAAAGAAGAGTAAAAAAAGCAGACTCTCCGTCAATGCTGATGGTAATGAGAGTGTGATAGCAACTAAAAAACTGAGTTTGGACTTTATATGCCACCTTCAGCTGATGTGGGAGTTACACAGTTACATACCGTGCTGTAATAAAAAAAAAAAAAAAACTAAAAAAAACCCCAACAACATTGCAACCCTTTGACTAGCTTAGACACAAGCTTTTTAACCAAACTTAAGTGAAAATATTACATTCATAATATAAAATGTAATACAAAAGAGCATCTTACAAGAAATCTTTAAAAGGAGTAATTCATAATGAAGCAGAGGGGAAAAAATAGGAAACTTGTCATTCTCATTTCTATTGATGCTTGAGATATTTTCTTGGTGGACAGATGGTTTAAAGCTAAATAGAAAGAAGGCTTTGAGCTTGCAGGTACCCCACTTGACAATCCTTTACAATAATCAATATGGGCTAAAACAGTAATAAGCATTAACTTAAAATTAACAGTTGACACGTGTCTTATAATCATATACAAATGGTGTTCATATTAACCTACGTAGTAAGGTATAAATTATTGATTGATATTGATTGTTTAAAACTTTACTAACTTTACCAACATGAAGACATACCACTTGTTAACATTTACTAATAGTTTAGATGTTAATTGAGGTATCAATAATAGCAATATTAAACGTTAAACGTTATTTAACATGTATGCCATGTAGTTCACAGCTAAGCAATTCCATCAAGAGAAAACAGTTTTTAGAATTTTTTTTCTTTTTAAAGGCCAATGATTGTCCACCTTCTGTCCATCCTCAATCTTATAGCTTTTTGTTTGTTTGCTTGTTTGTTTGTTTGTTTTTTGCTTTGATTTTTCTTTCTTTTTTTTGTAAGAATAAAATCAGTGGACATAGTCCATGGACATGGACTTTATGTTCCTTTATCTTCATGTCGACATTCAGTAGTGTATTCATTAACATATAGCGTAACCTATAAATTATTGTGCATGTTACGTCAGCATTCCTAAAAACTGACCATTAATTAATGCTCTTTGAGACACTCTGTGTAAATTAGAAAAAAGTGTTTTCCTTAAGTAACACTTTAAGTTGCGTAAGAATGCTGAAAAAGCATTTCTTAAGCATAGTTAACCGTTTATTATTAATATTTGGAAAACAATTTACCATGACAACCATTTATTATCAACATGGTTTTGTCCAAATTTAAGAGATCAATTTATTAATGCATTAAGTGACGTTAAGTAATTCATTCAAATTGTAAATTGTTGTCACAATGGGTAACACAACTTTAACATATATGTTATTGTGCTACAAAATGCTTCCAAGTGAACATTTTTTAAATTTCAAATTAATTGAACCGGGGAAATTACAAATCTGGACACATAACATATTCTACAAAGAACATCCTTTGAGAAAACATTAAAAAGAGATAAAACATTAAGGCAGCCTGTCATTGTCACTTGTCACTGCCTCTTGATCAAGTCATTATTGTGAATGAGAATTCATTCACAGCTGACTTATCTGGTTAAATAAAAGCAAAGCAAAAATAAATAAATAAATAAATTTCAGTTAAGTTGTTGTTTTTGCAGATGGATGGTTTGTAAATAATGTACTGATGACTCTTTTGCTTAGGTGCTCTTTCGTGACCTTAAATAAATAATTACAGAGGACCTGCAGGATCGAAGCCAGTGAGGTATTTTATTATTAATACAAAAATAATTAAATAGTCTTGAAATACATCAGAATTCTAAAAATATACTGTAGGAGGCTAGAACTGCAAAGACCAGCACAAGGTAACACTATTTTGAAACATTACAAAATTAACAAAGCATGTTCAGTCACATGATCTGTCTGAATCAATATACTTTTTTTTTTTTTTTAAACCAGCATAACTGAAAAGGCTGTGAGTGCAGACATTGATTCAGCATCTTTAACAGAGAATTCACACTCATGGTTCTGAACATGTTCAGTACTTTGCTTTTCCTTGGACTAGGGATGTCTGATGTAATAGCCTTGTAAAATCTTTTATTGTAATTATCTATGTGTCCCTAAGCCCCTATTAGCCGCTATACATAAATGGAAAAAAACTGCTTGTGATGTTTGGTCACTTTGTCCCAGAATAAGATGTAAAAAGCTTTTAGTCTCCTAAGTTTCAATTCTATGACGAATGTACATTTCACGACACCAACCTCTTTTAAAGATTCAGCATGACTGGATAGGTATGTTTCCCGATTCGGTTTCCCGATTTGGCTGTCGTAAAGCAGACAACTGGCATCGTGAAGAGTGTGATATGTTTTAAACAACTGTCATCACTGATGTTAAGGACTTTTTCTATTCAAAATTGTTTAAGTGATTTGTCTCCTCTCTTATAGTGTTTTTGAATGACCTGCTGTGAAACTAATTAATGAATTGATAGATTATCCATGATCCAGTTTTAATGCTCAGCAAAAATAACCATGTGCTACTTTGGACTTAGCTTTGAAGTACCGTAAACACATGAGTGGCATCTTTTTTTTTTTCTCTCTGTTTCGCAAAGTGGTGAACACTTGCAAAGTGAAAAGACAACAAGAGACAGAGAACCATGCTGATGAGGTTCTGTTTTTTTAAAAGACAAAAAATCCTCAGGCTGTTCATAAGTAGTATTCATTTAGTTATATTTTAATTACATGTACTGTGTTACAAAAGTTAAGGTCTAATTAGGCAGGTATTTCAACTCATACAAATAAATTTAATATCTAAAAATTTGGCGATTCTTTGCATTGAATTAGCAAGCATCAACTGAGTAAAAAAAAGTACCTTTTAAAAATTATTATTTAATACAAACTGTGCTTGGCAGTGCACTTGTGGACCCCTCTGAAAATGTTTTGGATTTCACCTTCAGAGTTCAGACAATGACTTTCAAGCCACAGAAATGTGCTGTCATTTTTTTCTTTCTGCACGTCTAAAAACTGAAACAAGCTACGGAGAAAAAATTTGCACATCAGCTTTGGCCTCATGCTGTTGAGGTGGGTTGGCATGTCCGACATTTTCCACATATTTCTTCTTTTTGGGTCCACTGCACAACCTGAAATGGGAAGAAACACCATGGTAAACATAGCAAAAGATCAACATAGCTACCACATTTTTTAAAAAATAAATTTTTCATTGCACTGTTTTTATTTTGACAGGTAAAAAACTAGGCCACTTTTTTAATGATCATTTTTTCAAAATAACAATTTTGGAGCCAGCAAAATAGAGTCAGATGTGCATTATCATATCTAATTTTCAAGAGAAATGCATATTTTTTTCAATGTTTTTTTTTTTTTAAAGTTATTTCTTCTGGAGTTCTGTCAAGGATGAGTACTAAAAAGCGTGGTAACTTGGAAGAAATTAATGCAGTTTTGAAAACTGATTAGAAGTTTTTGAGTTGGTCTTACCTGATGAACTTGGTGAACCTGAAAAACGTGAACTACAGTAAACTGAATGAAATGCTCTTACCCCTGACATTCTTGCATCTGCTCCACTGTTTCTGGAAGATCTCTATTAAGGGTCTCCGGAAGGAAGAAGTTCACCACAGAGGAGGCAATGGTTAGACTTCCCATTAGAATATAAGGCAGTGCTTTATTATAAGTACCTGTAA